>JAUKPT010002628.1:0-12999 GCA_032273505.1 Nanomia bijuga
TATAGTTATAGTTATAGTTATAGTTATAGTTATAGTTATAGTTATAGTTATAGTTATAGTTATAGTTATAGTTATAGGTATAGTTATAGTTATAGTTATAGAGAGTCCACTACTGTAATATCAAACGGAAGTAATTTATAAACGAATACAATTTTCATATCGATAAAAACGATGCTACACAAAAGTGTTGACAAAGGATATCGTTGAAATAGAGACATCTTTTGCGCACGCGTACGCGCGTGTAATGGCTTCAACAAAGTAATAGAAGAAGACTGATATCCAGATGTAGCCAACTTAATACGACGAGAACTAAGAGTATCAAAGACTGGCAAAACTAAAAGAAACCGACGAGGGAAAAGAGAAAAGGTATATAGAAAAGTTACTTCTGCCGATCAAAAATTAGCGATCAAAAATCAACGACTGCATCGGATAAAAGGGCACAGTTGTGCTCACAAGCGTTATCTAAAATGAATCCGGCCCTGATTAAGAGAATTAATGAAAATAATCATTAGTGTTTAAAACAGATCTTGAATTACAGAGAGACATAATTATGTTTCTCCGTAATGTAAGAACTGTTTCAAACACGTGTGTACACTGCTCTTCGATGAAGCGCGTTATCTGGCTGTTATTTAAACTCAAAAGTAAAATGAGATTTTATTTGGAACGAAACCAAAATTAAGCAGCGCAATTGTTGATGACTTTATAAAGATGACTTTTTGAGATCGAGATTAATGATTTTGGGTGATTCTCGTTTAATTAAATCATTAATTTGACGAGATTCTTCCGGAATCATTAATCTCGATCTCAACCGGACTTAAATGGTTTTTTGAAGACCCCTTAAGTCCTGCTAAATACGAGAATCGATTTTTGAACTTGTTGAAATTCCGCAGATTTCCTATCAACAATTAGAAATGAGTGCTATCGCTGGGGAAACAGACAATCTCAAGAGGCATGTGGCGCAGTCCAAGAGCCAAAACTACTAAAAGAACAATAATTGGTAATTTAATCAAATTTTAGAATCAGTACCATCATCCATCGTATTAGCTTAATCTATCAATTCATCCAAAGGATACTCTGAGATAGATTTTAAAGACGAGATGTACTGTACAGAGTTTTAAAATATGAGTCTATACACAACAGGCTTCAGCTTCTTTCTAATGGGACTATATGTTATGTATAATATGTTTTATTATACGAGTTTGCGAATGAGGATTTGAATACAGATAATTGAAGGAACGATTTATGTTTCGCTCAGACAAAATATATACCCTTGAACTTTAATGATCCTTTAAAGCAAGATTCGTCCCAAATCATCAAAAGGTTTGAAAAACGACTAATCTCGTCGTCAACTGGACTTAAGTCCCGTTGAAATCGAGATTAATCGTTTTTCAAATTAATGCTATCGTCAAGGGAACAGACGATCTGAAGTGATTGGCGCTATGCAAGAACCAAAACAATTTCTACGAGCGTGTGGATGAGGATTTGAATGCAGATTTAGCCGATACAAAAGATCAACTAAATTAGTCGTTCGGAAGGCGATACGAGAAGGCATAAACAACGGCTTAAACAACGACATAAACGACGATGAAAACGAGGACGAAAACGGCAATGTCAACAATGTTTCGCTTAAGTCGTCGTTTTTGACGTCATTTATTGACGACATAAGAGACGACATATACTTGGTACAAAGCGAAACATAAATCTTTCTGTTTCAAGCGGGGGGCTTATTAGAATGATGCTAGTCAGGTCCGCAGACGGCCTAAATAAAAGTAGGCTTTGACAAATTTTATACATTTTTTGAGAAGTTTTTGAAAATCGAGGTTCTTTTGATTAAAATGAGTACTTTTTGAGGTATAAAATCGACCATTTACAGCTATAATATTCGCGCCTTTATTTAGCCAAGATTTAGGCACAAAAACTGCGCAGTGGCACCTTCGGCAATAATGTTAGGACACCCGTTCATATTAGAACTTCATTTTTCATTCACCTTATTTTATTGGTTTGCATAAGTCACTCCAAATGCATAAAATAGTGGATTTAGAAAATCTAGAAACCAACATTTTCTTCGTCGCTGATTCATATGGTGGGTTTCTATTTTGTTCATAACTCATGCTTTTTCTAAATATCTTTCTCCTAGCCCCGCGCCCTTTCTTTATAAGCCTAGGCCAAACAATCCTTAAATCATTTTCTGTACAAAACTATACTATTCTTTGACTTACTATCAAAGTCATTATTTTTACAAACATCGATTAACAATGAATTATACACTTATGGAAAGCCCATACAATTCTCTTTTCAATGAGGGGTCGATTCACGAAAATAGAACAGGAAGGAAAATGGTTTGGAGAAGTTCGTTAAATTTCGCCAAAAAAAAAATGAAAAATCAAATAAAAAAATTAAATTTTCCTGGATTTTCTTTTTAGCTAACCTGACCACTTTTTCTAGCTTATATTTTGCAAATTTTGCAAAAGACTGCATGAAGAATAAGTTCTTCAATTTATGGGAAACTTATTTCAAAGATGGATCTTTTTACCGGGTTCTGAAAATCGGATTTTAGAATCCACCCGATATTCTACACTTACCGTAACCTCATACGGCTGAACTCCTTATACTATGATTCAAAAGCAGCTTGCGTTCGCTCGAATCATAAGCCACAATCTGTTAGCATGTATTCTACACCATTTGCTGAATTACCATAGCAACGATTGTTTTCTAAATTCATTGCCTCAAGTGAGATCGATATTAAATTGGTACTAAGTATTAAAAAACATAATGGGGCGACATAGCTGTGAGCTGTATCTATATCGATTAATGAAACCTTAATTGTATCAAATACTAAAGTGAGCGCGCGCGCATATTAGTAAAATAACAATAATATTATTAAATTCGATTATTCAAATTATTAAAGTCGCGGGAATTGAAATTTCAATTAGAGATATTTAACTTATTATTGTCTACGATGTACATTAAGTAATTTAATGATGAGTGGAAATTTATAGATTTGAGGGTTATTATGATAGAGATAAATACTTTCAAAAAGGGCGGTAAATGGTGTCCTATTCATACCGCTGAGTCCTGGAATGGTTATAAAGTGTGAAATGGATATTTCAGTATAGCTTCGGCACACAGTTGTTCTATCATTATTACCCTTATAAACTATTATATAGTGTGTCATTATGTCAGTCAATGGTGTATAGTAAAGTGGAACTTTGAATTCTTCTGAAACTTGGTATATGGGGAATTTAATTCTCGCTCCAAGTTGTAAAAAATTGCTTTTATATGCATGTATACAGAAATAACCCGGGGTATTCATATTGCGAATTTTTTCATATTTTTCTTTTTTCGTAAACATATATATGCAGCTAGTTGATCAGTGTGTCG
The DNA here is from genome assembly GCA_032273505.1 of Nanomia bijuga. NCBI lineage: Eukaryota > Metazoa > Cnidaria > Hydrozoa > Siphonophorae > Agalmatidae > Nanomia > Nanomia bijuga. The sequence goes on from JAUKPT010002628.1 coordinate 3,382, forward strand.
CCAGGAAATGTAACAGTGATGATACCATTCAAGAAGGCAGAAGCTACATGTTAGCTGAATTGAATCAATCTTAACAATCAGATACATTTCTCGTAGCAATGGTTTATCTTTAAGTTATAAAATTATTGTAAACTCTGGTAAAATTTGCCATTAAGTTTAACCCGGCGAATGATTAATCTGGGGAATATTTCGAGTTTTTGTTAGGGGAACCCTTACTTGCGTTTCACATGGAAAGTTTTCGCTAAAAGGTGATCTTTAGAGTCTAGATACGTGATTTCAGGTGAGTGCCAACGTGGTACTCTTGCGCAATTTGAAACAGTAGCACAAATTCAAAAAGAAAAAGATGTCTCGATAGTGACAAAATTCAAAGTTATCCAAAATAAAAAAGTAATACCTTGCACGAAAGCAAATTTGATACTCATCATTTATCTCTTAAAGACTATAACCTTAAAATGGAAAAGAAAGAAGTTATTGGACACTTAATGATTTGGTTTTTAGACCTTCATAACTCTATGACTTCTTTATTCTTCACTTTAAGGTGTTAGCTAATTTGCTTCCGAACGGTACATAACATTTTGATTCTTTATTTTTTGGAATTTTTTTTTGCCAAAATTTGCACTCATCCGAAATGCCATGAAGTAGTCATGCGTCTACTTATGGACCAAAATTAGTTCAATCAACTAGACATTAGCCTAGTCACTGGAGTAGTTTTAACTAGTCCATGTGACTAGTCTAAATTTAAACTAGCTTAGCAAGGGTTCAACTGTAAATTTTCTAGTCCGGGAATAATGCAGAAAATACTATTGATACGAGGAATTTCCCCGTTCTCCGGATTCATAATATTTTGCTGGATTAACCATTTCACGGACAAAGTTGGACTATTTTTTTCTAGTCACCTGGACTAGTTTCGATTCCAGCTTGCTTGGAAATATCCTTATCAAAATTACAGTGTGGCGACTGACTTAAGACATTCCGCAGCATTGTTAGCGGTTGATCTAATTATACGTAACGCAAAATCCTGACCTTTGAACTGACCTACCTTCCTTGTGTGACGCTTTTTATAAGAAAAAAGTATGGTTTTGTATAGGATCGTAACAAAATTTGGTTGATCTACCTACCTTAGAAGCGTTACGTATTATTTGAACGACCTCTTATGTAGGAAAAATAACTGTGCTGCTGCACATAATACGCTGAACAAAAACACAGCATATTTTAGATGTTGATTGATACGTTAGCTTCTTTTTTTGCATATCTAGTTACTTGATCTATAAAAGTCTTGCTTGATAAGAAAGGTACTAATAGACCAAAACTAGATCAGATGAACAGTCAGGGATCAGTTTTAAAAAGCTGGACTAGTTTTTTCTTGTCACCTAAACTAATTTTGGGCACAGTCGACACGTTGAGCAGAGCCTCTAAATTTATCTTCCATGTTTTCACATGTACCAAGCCTGAATATAAATTTACCATCGCATAGGCTCAGTGGTTAGGTTTAAGGTTTCGCATTGGTTCTTTTTCGATCTCCGTCTTGTAATTAAATAAATCATTGAAATAATGTCCAACACAAGTGTCCCATTGGGGTGCGTTAAATTTCACAATAGATTCCGTCAACCGATCTATCAGGAATGTCTATAATAAAAACCTAAGTCCGATATAGCATTGAATTTTCAATCGGACATTTATTATGTGTTTTTCTAGAATACCCTTGTCTATTCTAAGCGCATCGGCAAGGGAACATTATTTGGACTAATTTTGAATGTCGATTGATTGAATTACATTATGCAGAACCGATTCATTCCAAAATGTCACAATTTTAATTTTGATATTTTAGTGAGAGTTTTTAGTGGACCAATCTTAATATTCAAAACTTATTATTCAACCAATCAACAGTCTAAAATAGCCAAAGACAAACCCCAACGATGTATTCATTCTTTAGCTGACATAAAGAACTATCAATTTTTGAAAAAAAGGAGTAGTTACAGGATGCAGCTCATTTAGCTGTCGGTGAAAAAGGGCTCGGTGGTGGTGCGACGTGAAAAAGGCCTCCGCGCTCGTATTTCGTATTCTACGACGGAAAAAGTCGCGGTATTGGCGGTATTGGCGCGGTGAAACAAAAACTGGCCTATCATTTCACTGAGGCTTACTATTCATTATATTTGTAGTTAGTGATAGCATCTTCCTTATGAGTCTCTTTAACGCTGGCCCAAATTTTACACCGGCCGCATTTACAGCAGCCTTTATTAATCTTTTTTAAAAAGAAAGTGGCGTATAATAGCAAAAATGGCAAAAAATAACCAATAAACGCCGACGTTAAAAAGTCTCATCAGGTATTCTTATAATGCAGTTTAAACACCCCTCTCGGGCGATAAATGCAAAGAAAATCTCCAGTCGCAGTGAAAGAATCTATTACAATAGTCGTAGCAAAGAAATAATGGGGTTGGGCTGGGTTCTTCATTATATATTTACGTTCGAGAGATCATTAAACCATTCATCCGTTCAAACAATTAAAGTGTTTTATGTCAAAAAATACTCTGTTTGACTGGTTAAACCTTACTTGGGGTATGAAAAGTGATGCAGAGAAGACTTTAAACTTCATATTTTTCATTTTTTTTCTATAATAATAAAAAGAAAAAAAGAATACAGAATAAATTGTACTTAGAAACACATACACATGCACATCCACGCGTGAGGCAATAAAAATATTCAAGAAGGATGAAAGCATGTGAACTTTAAAGTTACTACAGGAATTAAAAATACCAAGAGAGAAAAGAAAGATATGTTAGCGGTGTGATTATTGGCTTAGCTTGGAATGGAGTGGTTTAAATGTGTAGTTTTTCTATTAAATGTTATCCTTTACTCGGCGCGATTTGATTTCGTGGTTTTACATAATCTAAACGATGGACCTGAATCAGACGCCTATAATCACCACGTAGATAATATGGTGAATGGTAAGTACCACTAATTAATAAGTATTTTGGACAAAACTTTGTACTTATAAAATATGAATGATTTAATTGTTTTTTTTAGTTTTGGAAAAGCTACAAATAGTTAGGGATGCCGTCCATATCCATGTTGCCACGAGAAAAGTTAAAATGACGTTTATTCTGCTACCCACCCTTTTGTTTTTAAAATAGCCAATCAGGTTCAGAATGATGTAATTTTCAATTAATCAAAGAGCATATTCACCCATATAATGTAGAAACGACGAGATGAATTCACTTTCGCTAGCGAGAGAACCTTTAGAATATACCTTGGTATTATACATTAATGATATTATGGTATCTCAGCCTTTATAGCGGAGTCAATGGGCGTAGCCACCAGAAAATCCTTAATTTTGAACAGCTATGATTACATTTTCTACTCTAAATTCTTGTCAAAAGTTATCAAAAGATTATATCAAAGGAAGAGGGCATCCCGTATAATTTTCATCAGTGTGTGTGTGTGGGGCAATGCCAAGCTACTGGCGAATGCTAATATCTTTGAAGTGATCCCCGGCGAAAATAGTTGGAAAAAAACATGGCCAAGAATCCTTCTTGTTGAAACGGCGAAATTCGCCGTTCTCCGGACCAAATAGGTCAATAGAATAACTCAAAGACTGTTTTTGTTGTTATAGATAAGAGGACCATCAACACTTTGAGGAAAATAAATAACGGTAAGTGAATTATCTAGTGTCATGGCTACAAAATGGAGGCATGGTAATGTTTATTCATACAGGGTTTCAAATTTGTAATTGTAATTTAGTAATTTTGTAACTTTGTTATTTCGAAAATAGTGCGACACCCGGCGAATACATCATATTTTCGTCCTACTTCCGGCGAATTTGTATAATAAGGTTGTTTTTCACTCGGCGAATCATGCCGGCGAAATTAGCCGTTCACCATGTTAGAAATGAACCCCACCTACTCTCAGGTCTTTGATTTACGGAGTGGGCGCTTACTGTATTATTTTTTTTTATTTGTTTTTGCTTAACACATTTTCTGTTAAAAGAGGTTAACCTTTTTGAGATGACCCTTTGGTGCGTATTATATACTTTCAGATCGCGCTCTACTTTATCGGTAAAAGGTTCCGTCGGTGACGGTGACGAATTTTGCCTTGATAACGATTATATACTACCGACAATTTTTTTTACTGACGAATTTTAATCGACGATTGCGTTTTTTTTGTTTCAACAGTGTTTAGATTTTTGTCGGTGAAAACCGACTTTATTTTTGCTTAAATCATGTTAAAAAGGCTGTTTCTCGGCAACGGATCTCTTGACTCCCATTCCCTTTTTTCTGCTCCCATGCGTAAAGAGGATGAAATGTAACTATAAACATCTCCCTGGACGGTATACACATATAAACTGCGAAAACAGTTGTTTTTTTTATTCTTTTTTGGGGGAGGGTAAAAGCTTTCCTTGGTTCCGGTATATACCTTTTTTATTCCGGGAATCCGAGATACGAGGATTTTTTTTCTAAGAAGCGTGCTATTTTATGTGAAATTTCAATTATACCCTTCTCTTTCCGGGGTTTCGGGATTGAAAAAAATATGTTCTGGGAATCCGTCAACGAAGAAAAATTTGAATGAGTTTGGCTTGGCACCCCTCCTCGGCATCCCTTCTGGGAGGACGCGCGTTATACAAAGCAATCTGCAATGTCAACAACGTGAGAGCATTCTACTGACAAAATATGGTTAAATTTTCTGTTTCTTAAAACTAAAACAAAACATTTTATTCCTTAATCTTGACAGATAACAGGTACGTACAAAGGTGTATTGTCAAATATAAACAAACTAAAGCTTAAACGTTTTCAAATGATTTGTCTAGGAAGGTTCAAAAAGAACTTTTGAAAAAAAAATCATTTTTACGCGCACACTCGATTTTATGGGCTAAAATGACGAAAAATTACGATTAAGATGAAACTTAGCTAAACTTAGAAGTAGGGGAACAAGAGCCTACTCTCATTTCCTATGCCCATGAGTCCCCTGAACAAGGTTCAAAAAGATTTTTTTAAATTTATTAATAGGCCAATAAGGTAGATTTTACTGTATTTTCTTGGAATTAATTGAATTAAAAAGTTGTTGCATTTACAAATGTTAATGATAAAATATGACTTTATTAAGAAAAATATTGATTTTTGATTGAGGTAAAAAAAAAATGGCCGAAAATGGCTAAAAATGAGCATTTTTGTCAAAATTCAGCCAAAACTGGTTAATAAAGTAATTTTTATATATGTTTTTGTGTTCAATTGAATGTAAGTTGTGACATTAACAAATATTTATTTTAATTTTTGACTTCTTTCACTGAGATAATTTATTTTAACCAATTTCTCCTTTAAAAACTGTCGTATGGTGATCCGGGGTACCAAAATTACTCATTTTTTAGGACATACTCAGACTTCAAGGCATATTAACTGCTCCCTTTCCATCCTCAATCGCCATTAATGGCAACAGATAGTTATGACCGAGATAGAAGTATAGTTTTATGACAGTTTTAGGGTATTTAGGATCCTTCAGTGCCAGAAATTTGGCCTTAAACTTCAAAACTGCACTTTAAGCAACTCAAACGATCCATTTATATCCTCAATAGCCATTAATGGCAACAGATAGTTATGACAGACATAGGAGTACAATTTTGTACCAGAAATTGATTAAATTTGTATCAAAAATGTCACAAATTTGACCTAAACTCCACATTTTCACTCTAAGCAACTCAAATGATCCCTTTGCATTCGCAATCACCATTGATTGCTAACAGATACTTCAGACAGACATATGAGTATAATTATATACAGGGTGGTTACTCATTTTCCCGCAAAATCCCAGTACATTGCAGTAGATTTGTTTGCAAAATCCCAGTACATCACAGTACATTTTTTTACAAAATTCTTTTTTTTTTGCAAAATCCCTGTACCAAGAAGTCCATCTTTTTCATGAGGTAGAAAAAAAAAAAATCAATATTTTTCTTATTAAAGTCATATTTTATCATTTCAATTAACCTCAAGAACATGTAGTAGAATCTACCTTATTTGCCTATTTTGGTCAAGTTTTGCTAAGATTGCTCATTTTCAACCATTTTCAGCGGTTGTTTGGGCGGCAAACCGTAAAAATCTAATATTTTTGAAAAAAAACTTTTGAACCTTGTTCAGGGGACAGATGGGTATAGGAAATAAGGGTACTTCAAAATATTTGAAGTTAAGTTTTCGTAACCCTACCACTAAAGTTTAGCTAATTTTCATCAAGATCGTACTTTTTCGTCATTTTAGCTCAAAATCGCGCAGCGAATTTTTTTTTTTTTTTAAATTTTTGTTTAGCGTTTCCAGGTATATAATTTAGAAACGATTTAGGTTTAGTTTGCACATATTTGGCAATATCGGGTATTCTCGACTCCGTACGTACTTCCCCTATGAAGTAAATATATTTATCTGTGAAGTAGGGCACGGCTTACAGGTAACCTTACAAAGCGTCATCTACATACTCCATCGCTCAGCCTATATTGTGGATTATGTGAATGATAGATTGAAATATTACTAGAGACCATAAGTAACTTATATAAATAATTTTATTAACTTGGTAATAACTTGTGGCTTAATATTTCTATTGTAAATTTAGTTTCCTTACCTATCCATCTCTTTTAACTAATTAACATTCTCACTCAAATAATTGACCATTTTTTATTTTTTGTTATCTACAGGAAAAAGAACAGGTGGGACTATAAGGTGAAATAATATAAAAGTTAAAACAAGGACTATCAATGGGGTGATAGCAGTTATCATGCGAAGCAATTAGTTAAAATCTAACAAGAATCATGAGTTTTATCTTTCATATTCCTTTTAACAATATAAGTCGACTCTCATGTATCAAATTTCCAATAGTGAAGAAAATGAAAGTTGTCAAAAATCAATAAGTTGATCACCTAGAACTGGAGAATAAGAGGTTTAAAGATCTATATGAAGGTCTAAAAACTAGTTAATTATACCTCATTAATTATCCAATAACTTCTTTCTTTTTCATTTTAAGGCCATAATCGTTAGTAACACTATACAAATAGATAACTTATTGATTTTTGACAACTCTGTTTTTTTTTAACAATGAAGGCATTTTTTTCTATTTGGATTTGTGCTATTATCTCAAGACGATCAATAGTGTCAAAGTGTCACTCACCTGAAATCAGTTCTCCAAACCCTATAGATCACATTTCAGCAAAATCTGGCACGAAAAAAAAATGGTTCCTCTTCAGATATCGAAATATCCGCATACTATTTCTGTTTTCAAAAAATTATTTATCATTCTTCCTTGTTTCTATTCAAATTTTATGATAATACTGTATAATTACTTTATTTTCTACAGTACATAATATTTTCACAAGACAATGCGTAGAACTCATTTGTTGCTAAAAAATTGCTATAAAGTACAAAATATACTATATAGCAATCAATCAAGATTTTTTTTTTTGGACCCTGGTATAAAGTACGATATACAATATTGCATAAAAAATCTAAAAAAAAACACCACCCCACCCATGATACATGTCGCCCTCCTAATTTATCCACAAATATCGTTACTAAGGCTTACAGCCTGATGCCCCAATCCCCTAGGCTGGAAATGATCACAGTTTCACAAGGTTATAAAAAATCTTGAATACACTCCTGAGGTGCCTTCATTTTTGACGGGGCATATTTTGTTTTGTTTTATGGGGGCATATAAATCATTTTTGTATAGTTAGGGGTACTACTGGTAATGGTACTGGTACAATAGTCTGACATACCATTGATCCGACATGTCACTGGTACGAATGATTCACAGTTGTCCGACATCTTCCGAGATCTTGTTGGTACAACTCGTTGGCCCGCAATCTTGTTGGTCCAACATTCTGTTGTTCCAACATCTTATTGGTCCGACATCCTGTTGAATTTGTGTGAATAAATTTGGACCCGTATTTCTTTCCTTAGTAGTCAACAGATATAGAAAATTGAAAAAACACCACCCACCCATGATACATGTTGCTATTTTGTACGATAACCCCCCACCCCCCACAGTTTCATGATCTATGATTTAATTAATTGTGGTTGAAGTTAAAACTCACAATTGAAAAGCGACGCCACTGGTTGTACCCCTGCCATTTAAGGGAAATATTTTTACGACCGCCCCGTCACCCGTGGACCTAAAGCAAAGCTAGCAACCATTAACAAGCCATTTCAGGAATATTTCACAAACTACACCACAATATGTATTCTCCTCATTCGCACACCCTCCCATTATTATTCGAAATACGTTTGGTGTACGATGAATCATCGAGAGACTATTTAGGTGCGTGCGGGAGAGCGCACGTGCAATCTCTTGTATACTAATTTTGAATACTAAAAGAGTGATTAAATTTGGGGGTGGAATAAGAGTGCAATATTGGAATATTGGTAAACAAAGTGGAAAATGTTGGAATATGAAAAATATAGGATTTTGATTTTTTCGGTCACACAAATGAAAAATATCGAAATATCAGAAGAAAATGATGAAAAATATCGGAAAAAACATTGAAAAATATCAAAAATCGTAATCCTTGAATATTCTAGATATCGGTAGAAAAAATCAAAAATATATCAAAAAATTAGAAGAAAAATCATTGCGTGTGTCTACAACTTGCGGTGAAGTGGAAGACGAGGAGCATGTGATATATACAATTGTCTGTTGTACAATACAGTTCGTATACAATTTTGTGAATTCGTGACGAAATATCCAGTGATAAGCCGAGTACTCAACTCTAAGAACTCAGATCATGCTCGGGAGTTAGGAAAGTTTCTCATCGCGATCGAGAAGGAGAGAAAGAGATTAGGACTACAACAAGAATGAATTAATTTATTAGTTTGTTAAATGCTTTCTTATGCTTTATGTCTTCTGCTGAGTACTTTTTCATTATCATACTTGTTTTATGTGTTTTCAATCTATTCTTTACCATTTTATGTTTATGATGCTGAAGACACAACTACGCTGCTTTATTTATGTTAGTCAAATTCAATCAATGTTTGAAAATTTTTTAATTGGATTTGCCCTTAAATTTTATGTTGTTGACGATAAACATCTATCTATCTATCTATCTACCAGAGGGAATGATTAGAAATATCGGATACATGAACTTTAAAACATCGGAATATATAACATATCGGATTATCGGTATAAGAAATAATGGAAATATAGAAATCGGAAATTCGGAAAACCATCTTTGCCTAACATGGCTCGCAATAAAGTTTCTAGAGATATTTTTCCGATATTACTAGACGAGAGCCTCAAGGTAGTTTTTGGGTTTTATATAACTCGAATTTTTGGAACAAGATACCAGAGAATCCAAAATAATTTGTAAGATCTCATTATTTGATTTGATCGTTTTGGCGATTCCAAAAGATTTCGAGGAATAGCGAATAAAGCCTCGAACGGTTTGATATATAGGACCTATAAAGTACCAAGTTCCCACAGGAAAATTTATCAACGAAATAAAATAAATTTTAGATTTTTGCTAACGTTGAAACGTGAAATACTTCAATATGCTTTCGAAAAATATCCGACAAAGGTAGCCGTGTAACAATCCCCCCCCCCCCACACACACACACACACACTCACACACACACACACACACACACACACACACACACA
>JAUKPT010002629.1:0-12999 GCA_032273505.1 Nanomia bijuga
AAAGTAATTGATGATTAGCAAAAATATCTTTATATAAGCATCATTATAGCATTATATTAAACTATCAAATTGGAATGTCATACAGACACCCTGGATGTTGCATTAGTATAATTACTTTCATAATTTATGGTAGCATTATCACTGTACCACTGTATCATTCTGAAATTCATCATTACTAATCTGTCTTCATTGTTTTCACGTATTCTATTCATATCTTTATTACATGTGATCAAATGCCTTTTAACTGTACTATATACAGTATACACTCAATAACTATTGCAAGATTTTACAGTGTGTCTCAACAAAGTATACTCTCGTTAAAAATCTCATGATTTTCTATTCATACGAAAATCACCTATTGTTAAATGTTTTTTAAAAATGATTGAAGAGAATAAGTTTACAATAGAAAGTCATTATTACATTCCCTGAGTACCCTTGGGTGGCAAAGAGAACCATAATTTGCATTCCACAATGTTGCATACAACAATGTTGTTACTTTCCAATAACTTAGAAAAAACGCGGAAGGTTATTTTGGGAAATTATATGATTTGAATTGCATCATATATAGAGTGTATTTTTTAAACAATAGTCTATTTATATTTCCCGTTACAAATATGTGAATTTTAATAGATATACGCCGAATGGTACACAGAGAAAGCATTTTTTTAATATAATCTGCCAAAATTATTTTCTTTTTTATCTGCAATCATTTTGACATGCAGATGGTACGCAAAAGATAATGTTTGGAATTTTTTCGTTTTTCTTCGATAATTCTATAACTTATCTTGTCACGTTAACAATAAGCTCTCAAATGTGTATCTTGATGTTATGTTTCGAACGTAACATATGTAAAATCCGAATACTATCTACAGTGGAGAGAAATGTTATTCATATCGACAATAAAGGCCTTTTAGAATTTTTCACCTTCATTTGGCTAAAGGTTTGAACCTGCCAGAAGCAACATTTTACACGAAATCCAGCACAAATAATGTATATCAACTACACACTATTGAAATTGTCCAATGAACTACTTACATTTTTATAGCTGAAGAATAGTTTTTATATTTTACATACTTACACAAAATATGTACTGGCAATGATTTTTCTACTTTCTGTGTACAATATTACATCAAAATATTCACGTTTTAAACAAAAAAGCTCTTTTGTACCTTACATTCCACGCCAAATCGTGCGTTTTTTTATTTTTATACTTAAAATAACTCAAACTTTGGATCTTATTCCTGCTTTTTTCTTTAAATTATTAAAAATGGGATCTTATTCCATCGTCCCAGTGGAATAAGATCCTTTAGAACGGGAACAAGTTCCATTTATGGCGGAATAAGATCCATGAAATAAGGAATAAGATCCGACTTTTCAGGAATAAGTTCCAACTATAAAGAAATAAGATCCAATTATGAAGAATAAGAGCCCACTACTTTCCAATTTGACAGAAATAAGATCGCATATCCTACAATTACTCTTAGTAACCAGAATAATATCCCAAGATTTGGATCTTATTCCGGGATCTTACACTGCGTTCCCGTGAATTTCAAGCTGACTTTTAGCTTTGATGGAAAAGTCATTCCATTCTTGCCCTTTTCGTAGTTACGGTAGTTTTGAGATGATTTCACGGATTGATTGAACGTTGTTGTTTTGCATTTTAAAATACCTGTCTACAAACAGCCCTAATCCTAATCTTAACACTAATCTCAATCATAATCATCAATATTTTTCAAAATCAAAATCGAGTAGATCAATCACGCGGTTTGACTTTGTTGTTTAGAGCTTTAGAGACCTGCATCTCCAAAACCCTCCCTTAAATCTCATTCTTAAACACCTGTCTACAAACAGCTCTAACCCTAATTTTAATCCTAATCTTAACACTGACATTAATCCTAATCATCAATATTTTCAAGATCTAAATCGAATAGATCAATCATGCGGTTCTACTTTCTATTTTAGAGACCTGCTTCTCCAAAACCCTCCCTTCAAATTCCTGAATCTTGGTTACTAATTACTAATTACTAATCTATCCATCCAATGATTCCTACTCTATTTCTTCACTGATTATTTGTGTTGTAAGTAGACTAGAATACAACCACCACGTCGATGCAATCAGATCTTTTAAGGTATGCACTGGTGAAACAGTCATATCGAGCCGGTCAGGTAACAACTGACTACCCAATTTCCCTCACATGACATGGACTCACAGCCTAATGATTAAAGTATCACACTTTAATTGATGTTCCCTAGCCTTCAATACTATTTTTTGACTCATGAACACAATTATTTCTAGTGAAGTATCAATTGACTAGAATAAAACCACCAGGGGAACATGATGCAATTAGATCTTTTCAACGTCTAGAAAAACAAAGCTCCAGCCTTTTGGTAATCGGTTAGGTAAATTTCTAATTTGATTGGTTGGAAATTACATCATCAAAAATCTTATTGGTTGATTTCAAAATCATTAAATATTTTGTTTAAAATCTAAAATCCATCTACAAAAAACAACAATATTTTTTGTTGATCATCCATCAGTTTGCTTAAATAGAACCACAAGAACCACTGTAAGAACATGTCATGATTTTCTAAAGTAAGCGTCCAAATAAAAACAAATCATTAAATTAATTATTAATTCCATCGAATTGTACACACTGTTGCTATGTAACACATGCACCATCTTTCTATTCATAAAACACATGGTAGGGGTATAGATCGTATATTCTCTAGCAGGTTTACAGGTACTGCTCGCTACAGGAGTCATCAAGACAAATAAATCAATATTTTTGAATTAATTGATTGATGGAAGATGTTTGATTGATATTAGATATTAGCAGGTTTCGGTATTGAGCGAGCCATCCGCAGGGGTACATCGAAAAGATTACTTTCTTGAGAACAGTTGATTTTACTTTATCAAAGACCTAAATGATCTATAAGGCCTTGTGGAATCTTCATATTTACATAGAATCTTAGAACTGACCTAGAATATTGTGTCTAAGCATATTTTTCTGACATAATGCTTGGAATTCAAAATAGCAGTTATAGCCAAGACCTTTCTTCTTATTTTGAGAAATATTAAAGTCGTACATGGGTTATATTGATGTTAACTGATGATGAACTAATTCCTCTTAGTCTAAAGCTACATTCGCAATGCTCTACCTGTCATTTTACCATATCCAAAGCCTTCTCTACATTATACCTTTTTCTTCATATTTGTTGTACAAAAAAGCCATCAGGAATACAGAAAAATATCCAGAATACGCAGAACACCTATTTTAACGTTTTTGTGCATATCCTGGGCATTATATGACAGGTGGCAGATGATTCTGTACATAGATCTTTAGTATTGTTGCAAATTTTGTTTAATTTCTTGAACCAAAAGGAATGACAGCGAGTATAAAAGAATGTCTCGAACATGCACAAAAAAAATTTCATACTAAAAAGAAATTGTACTGTGCTTGTTCTAGACACTACCTTGCAGATAATATTTTCATAAGGAGCTCCAGCTTCATATCGACGAAGTCTAAAATTCTTCTTTAATCTTCTCTTTGTGCGTGGATATCAGGAAAGGTATCGAAATTGGACAAATCCAACTTTTTACAAAACGTCTTTGTACATTATAGTTTATTTTTCTCACTTCAATTTCTAGAGTTTCAACATCAATTTCGATTCTCAAGACAATTTTCGGACAGGAAACTTCATTCGACACTTTCATCATATTCAAAGCCTTTTTTCCACCAATATTTCTTTAATCTCCCTGAAAATGTATAGGACGCAAAGACAAGAACAATTTTTTAAAATAGAATTTGTTTTGTGCATGTGTCCTAGACATCATCATGCAATTGTTATTCTTTATACAAAAAACTGTTGCCCAATCTACATTACAGTTTACAGTGAAAACATTCCATTGTTCTCTTGAATTTCCTTGTACGAAAAAGAAACCTTGTGATTCAGAAAAATGTCCAGGAAACATGCAAAATTCCAATTTTTTGAAATGAAATTGGTTTTGTGCATGTGTCCTAGACATCATCTTGCAGTTGATATTCTTTATGCAAAAAACTGTTGCCCAATCTACATTACAGTTTACAGTGAAAACTTTTCATTGTTTTCTTGGATTTCTTTGTATGCAAAAAGCATCGGGTATCAGAGAATGTCCAGGACAACACAAAATACAAATTTTTTAAAAAGAAATTTTATTTTGTGCATGCTCTGGACATCATCTTGCAGTGGTTTTCTTCATACAAAAAGCTATGCACGAAGTGGAAGCTTTCTTGAATTTCGTTGTACGAAAAAGTCACCCTTGTGCTTCAGGGACATGTCTGGGACATGCAGAAATCCTATTTCGTAAAACAAACTAGATTCTGTACATGATCAAAATATATTTCTTACTGATACGTTTCTGTGAAATTCCAAGGGTTTTAAGATCTTTTTTAGCTACTTTCTTTAATCCCCGAAAAACCTGGGTTATCAGAAAATGTCCAGGACGTGTACAAAACCTATTTCTGAAAGCGATATAGTTAATGTGTACGCCCTAGACATATTCTACCAATATCTGTTCAGCTTTTATACCAAACTTAAGACCCTAAGTACACCCAATAATTTCTACAGCTTTATTACCATTAGTTAAAGCTTGATCTACATTACAACAACAACTACAACGACAACAAAAACGTGTATGCCATATCTGCAGTCGGCATCTTATGCCTGTTATATCACTAAACACAACACAACATTTGAACGTTGAACAACTTCGATGAACCAACGAACTAACCCGTATATACAAATAGACACTTAGGGATGTATCAATACGACCTATTCTTACAACGCAAACATATGAATGGAAGGAACGACATAAAACCTGAATGAAAATTACTTACCATAGTGATATGTCCATACTGATAATTGAAGAGATATTCTCGAAGTAAATGGGAACCGGTCCATACGGAGGGCGGGGTCATGATGTTAACATCATTTCTACATTTTTTTTTAACAAAAATAACAATCAGATACCTTGAATTCAAATTGATGAAGTTAATGTAGATACGTTTTGTATCTCGAATCTATATATAGTTGATTTTTTTTTCAATTCTAAAAAAAAAAATAGCTAGGTATAATTTTAGTTCTTGATTTTTTTTTCTAAAAATTAACTGTTTATAGAATTTTTTTTTTTTTATGATAATCAAATAATCAATGTTGTAGAAAATCGTTCGAAAGTAAATTAGAGTAATAAGAAAAACCTCGTGCATCTTTGTTTACAAAGTATAATAATTAGTGATAATTGGATTTAATTGAAAATTATTTTTTGGAAATTGGGAAAATTTGGCTGTACAGCTTATCTGGATTATGTTAAACGCTAAGTAAGAGCGTACTGGAATTAACAGTATGTATTCGCAAGACAGGGAGCTTCCGCAGGTTGGTGTTTTGTTTATTATAGGGATGCATCCAAGTTTTTGCCCTTCTTCTAACTTTCAACTTTACAGGTTCGGTTATGACGATTTAAATCAAGGGTCGGAAATCGTGTCGTTATTCGATCCCATTTAACAATTTTTTGACCTAGAACAATTGTGTTTGATTGTACTTTTAATGCCAACTCGCTTTCTTCTTCATCAAATCTACTATCTTTTCTATTATCGTGTTTCTTGTGACCCATTTCAATCCATCTCGTATTATTAGGTTCGCAGTGTTGACTCTTACTGTATTTCGATCATCATGACATATATTCGTACGTTAATAACCGAAAATTTATACTTTGGACATATTTTGAATATATTTCGGACATTTAAATTCCGGACAAAAATGTCTCGAAATTTACTGATTTAATTTAAGTTCAGACGCCAGTCCGAAATTAAAATTGTTCGATATGTTTGTTAATAATTTTTTTTTAATTGTATTATTAATTTCTACTCGTTTTCTTCTAAAAGTCCAATCTACTATCATGTTTCTTGTGGGAATAGCTTTAACCTATTTCATCTCGTTTAATTAGCTTCCACCAACTGTATTTCGATTAACATAACATTGTATTCTTCAAAAATCTGGTAAAACCGTTTAGATTCACATACAATGGGAAATATGGCTTATAGAAAAGAATGTAGAAATTTGGTGCTGTAAGTTTTAACAAAGAAGAGCAGCAACAAGAACAACTTGATCCAATTATTGAACAAGCAACTAGTCCTGGAATAGCAGTTCAATTTAATTCAGAGTTTTTTCTAGTACGTCTAAGACAGACAGAATAGACCTTAAAACACATTCATTTAAGCATATTTTTTTGAGGTATAATTTTCCACGTGTTAGCTACACGTTTTCTATATCTTCTTTTGACTTCAAATTCCAAATTTCAGTCGGCAATATTTACTTTATCTGAATGAAGAAGCGTTTTATCATTTTAGCCGTTTGACTGGTTAGAACTTACATCATCAAGAAGCTGATTGGTTCAATCTAGAGGGTGTCACAACTTGATCATTTGTTAACTACATAAACCAAACAAAATCTTGATGATGTAATTCACAACCAATCAATTAAAACGTTGAATTTAGCCATAATAAACCAGATAAGTCTAAAATCTGAAAGTTCTTTGCAGTCCAATGCCTTTTAAAAATAAATCAAAAATCTTTCCACGTGGGAATCGTAATATCATAAAAGATTGCACTCCAATCCCAATTTTAAAAGTTTTAAACTTTATCTTATCTTAAAATTCATATATATGCCAACGCTAAATCATATTTTGAAAATCGCCATTGTATGACCCCGGGAACTGGCAAACCCCGGGAAACGACTAGCGTCTGATCCATCTACTCATTGGGTAGCGACTAATGGTAAGCACTTATAATGGAACAGACATGCACAAGCTTTTTATGTGCTTATCGAAACAATGGCTTATTTCCTACCTATCGTTTCGTCAACTTCAAACTGACTACCCAATTTTTCTCACATGGCATGAGTCGACCCGTCGGCATTTTCTAACGATTGTGTTTTCACTAAAGAGCTCGTCTTTACCATCCGTTTCCCCAAGTGTCACACAAAGACGATACTTAACTTTCATGAATTGAAGTGAGTTGAAGGATGAGATACTACTACCACATACCACATGACCAGATCCACGGCCATATATAGTATATATATATGGCCGTGCCAGATCATGATAATTTTAGCAAAGGCCTAGAAAATAGATCATAGCAGTGTCATCGACCGAGCAAAAACATTTTCATTTATAGTGCGTTAATCGAAATCAAATTTGCAGGTCTGTTTGTGGTAATTAAGAAGTTGATGGGGACTGTTTCATAATTAAGTGCACACTTTTCAATCTAAACCCAAAATCTTTTCGTCGGATAATCTCTACTTAAAATTGTAACCTTTATTTTCATTTGATCTTCAATTTTGTAACCACGTGCAAAAATTTGAATAAAATGTTTGACAATCGCCATTTTTCTGATCCTGAATACCAAATACCATTTATCCTACACGCGGGGAATAACTTATGAATAATGTGTAAACCCTAGTGCTATGACATTTCTAATAATCCGTCATACTTTGACATTAATCCGACAAGTGTCGTTTCAATCCGTTACAAACAAATCGGGGAGATTAATCCGCTTATCCAGTAACTGCATTGTCTTCCCCGTTTCCCGAGAGGTGCATTCAACTTGTGAATACATCTTGACAGCAACGGTGTAAGTGGGGTGTGGTCGCGATAAATAAATAAATCAGACAAACAATAAATTAATCAATAAATCAATTGATTCAAACGCGACCACAAATCCCTTTTCCAAATCATCTTCTTCTGTCTTGTGTAGTGTGTAGTGTGTGTTTGAAAATGGGAAACAGAAAAAGAACAATACATTACTTAGAAGCAAAAAAACAAATGAAAATTTTTGTTGATTTTCCCGTCAGAACCAAAACATATGATTGGGTATAATCAGGCCTGTAAGTGTAGCGCGATCGCGCAACGATCGCGCAAAACTTATCAGTGCGATCGTGAAACCGATCGCGTAAATATTTCTCACTGACAGGCACTTCCAAGGGTTCCAATTTGCCGGCCTAACAAGAAGAAGTATAAGTCATTCGCTGGCCGATTCATTTTCTTCGCCTAAGATTCTTGTCGATCTTCTTTATAAATTTATTTCTGCTGTGCTTGTGAGTGAAAGGAAAATGAACATCAGGGACGAAAAAATAGGTGTATCTTCTGCAAAAAAGAGTAGCATCACTACTCAAAACTTTAAGATTTGTCTCAAGAGAGTACCTGAAAATTTGTTTTTATTATTTCAGGAAAAGTGAGGAATTGTAGAATTGTATGAATTGCAAAATTAGTGAGTTTAGGATATGACAGGGAATATAACTTTGAACAAACAACTTGACAGTACCTTTTTCTAGAATTGTCTACATCCATGGTGAAAATTACAAGTACAATTTTAAAGTTGCCTATTTAGTAGAAATTTCCAGTTATAATCGAATCGACGTTTTTGCCAAAATGTGTCTGGAAAATTCCAGGAATGTCATGTGTAACCACTAGTCCGTGGTGTAACTCTAGAAAGGTAAAAGAAAAAATTCTCTCTGGAAACTACTATTCAACCAAAGTCATTTGAATTGAACTATTATATTGTTGTTTAAAGTCCGTCCTGGTGCCAAATGATATCTTCACTAATCTTCAATATCTTTGTTTGAAATTTGTTCTAAAAGACGATAAGGTGGAAAAGCTTGCTACTCGGAAGATTTACACAACATGAATCCCTGCAGAAATAAATTGACTAAAATGATTCCAGGAGACCTTGACCATGGCCAATTAATTACATTACTTTCTATTGTCGAGCTAATAATAATCATCCTTGAGGTATGCTATTTTGGTACGTATTGCCTTAATTAAGTCTTGGAAGTTGCTAGTTGCACGCAAATAAATTGTCAGTAAAAGAATATTACTAGCTCCGCTATAAGGTATACTCTCTGTTGATAAATCGCTCTGATATAAGCTTTGTTTATGTTGAATTAATAAGATAGATGGAAGCCATTATACTGGTTTATAGCTAGATAGTTGATCTCTTGGGGATTTCTACAAATTACAGGTATGTGCCATTTGATTGTTGAAAAATTACATCATCAATATTCCGATTGGTTTACTTATATTTGTTATCTTAAGTTTGAGAACAAAACAAAACATTAATTTATAGCATTCCCAAGTGAACCAATGAAACAGTAAATTGACTTAAAGCTCGAGAATCTTACAACTTTTCGAGCCGCTCAAAATCTTAGGTAAAAATCTCCCGAACTAGAAGCAGAAATGTCATTTTTTTAGTCATCTAGGAAGGACTGTCGAGAAAATGACAGAGCGACAGCCGCGCTGTTGTGTAGGTGATTTGCTTAAGATTAATTTCTGATAGATCGACCTTGCAAAGACTTCTCAAAATGATAATTTAAGTTACATTCAATGTTCTTCAACCTTACAGACCCAATCCGACCCTACTCTATTTAACGAAACAAAACAATTTCTTTCCTAATCATCTTATTGTTTCCTAAAATGTCATCAAATGTTAAACTCTATAATGAGAAATGAATAAAATAGTATTCTTGCATGACCAGGCTAAAACATGTTTCGTTTTTTTGTGAATTATCAGATTTTTGTTCTCTATTGATTTTAGACTTAATTTGAATGAGTTCAGAAATCAGAAACCATAGACATCTGAAGATATACTTAAAAATACAAGTCATTTTAATCAGTTACTTATTCAATAATTGTTTGATAATTACAATAAGCATTTGCAACGAATTACAAGTTGTTCGTTGTGGCAATAGAACTCAGTTCAAAAAGATGTCACTGAATCTGACCATAATGCATGACCACATAAAAAAAGTATCGATATAACATCTCTAAATCATAACATATAAGTCCAATCCATATAAGTTTTTGTACAAAGCAAAGATTCATCAGTCTAGTCAATTAAGAAAGCAATTTCAGATAAATAATATATCCTAAATTAAATTTTCAAATCGGACTGATAATTTCCGAGAGAAATGAATAACTTGATTGGGTCGACTTACATCAATTATTCGATCTATCACGAAAGTCATTATTACGTTCGGATCTCGAAAAAGGATCAATTTTAACAGCATTAGGGAAATCAAAGATTTAACCATATAAAGATTATGTTGACTCACTATAATCAGTAGTCCGTGGTTGACTCTATCTTTTGTTTCCATTCGACATTCAAAACATATAGAAAAAGACAATCTAGTTGTTTCGGTACATGGCCGGCTTAAGGTAGGGCCCATTTTGTCACTGACAGACTTCTAGAATATGGGGTTGAAGAAAATTCCATATCTCGACACTTTCGACACAATTAGTAAACATTTGAGTTAAAAAAAGAGAAATTTATCAAAAATTTGTGGAGAAAACAACCCTTAATTTATTTGAGAAACATGCAGAAAAAATATTTTTTTGGACAATTTTCTCAGGGTAGATCGTCATAAAAGTATCTCATTGTAAAATGGCAAGTCTCTATTGATTTTTGTTCTTCCGTTATCTTAAAAAGAAGACAATTTCACCTCATCTTTTTTTTAAACTAAAGGACTAAGGGACAGAATGAAGATTTTATATAGTCATAAGCACTTATTGCTTTTCTCTAAACCTATATTCTAGAAATCTGTCGTTGACATATTGGGCCCTACTTTAAGCTGGTCATGTCATCTTCATTTCTGTATTCATAGTTGTAGTTTCAACTACTCTGACGTATATAAGCTAGTTATTATTAATTACAGTGATAATAATTGTCCGTCGGGTCAATCCATGTCATGTGAGGGAAATTGGGTGTAGAACATGGCGGAATGCGCTCTGATACAAATGACATATTTGCATCATATTTACATACACGCTTTGTCAGAATCCTGGATAACTAGAAATATAGCTACAAGGTATTTGACTTGTTGTTGATCAATTTGAGTTGATTAACACAACTGCATATTTTTAGTAATTTTTAGTGGCTTTGGTAATCATGTTATGTGTTCATTCATAGCCTACTCTATGATTCCTCACGGACACGTGGATCCAAGTAGCTGGGGATGATTGAGAGCATTCCTCATTTGTTTTATATCCTTAAACAGACACGCGTTAACGATTGTTCTCATTTCATATTGCACTATTGATGTTTTTCCATGTAACATGCGCTATTCAGTGTTGGTGCAGGACATTACATATTACTATATTCCTCCAGTTAGTGCTAACATCAACAAATCACACATGTTTTCATCACTCATTATTTAAACGCTGATTTCCCCAGTGAAAACCAACCACCCCAGTGATTTTTGGAAAGTGTTTCCGGTGGAAAACAAATGAAATATTTTACAGTCACCGGTGGTAATTATAAAGAGGTGCTGTTGGCTGATTAGTTAATATCATTTGTTTAATTTACTATTTCTACTTTGTTGTAGTTTTTGTAATTGAAGAGAAATTTTGAATGTCTTAAAGCAAGTGTGCTCGTTGAGAAATATGTTCTCGTTTTCATTATTTTTCATCATACCAATGCGTAGTGGTATGTCATCTTTCAACATTGTTAACTTTCAACATTCATGAAAGTTGAGAGATACTTGATGTTTAAATTGGATTGAAGAGGCGAGTGCCATGAAGAGTGTTTCGTGACCCCAGTTATAAATTTGATTTGAGCTATGGGATCAAAATTCCCATACCAACTCCTGGAAAAGACTGGAGATTCATGCACATACGTTAGAGTGTGGGCCGTTTTAGACAATGACAAATGTGCCTTCTTGTTATCAATGTTATCAACTTATCACAGAAAGTCACGAAATTCTTCAAAATGAAACGTGTTAGCGCTGGGAATTATTTTCAAGTTTTTCACATCAAAACATTAATTTTATTCATTATCAATATATTTTCACAAATTACCTGCAACTTGCAAGCGTTGATGTTTTTTTTCAAAAATAGACATTGTAAGCCACAACCCTCATTTTTTTTACAACACAACTATCGTGTCTTAAACAATCAAATAGAAAGTCACATGGCCTGACAGATATGTTTAATTCAAGTCAATTTCTCCCTTGGGGTTTCGCATCTCATTGACACACATGTAAACAACACCTTGATATGATAAATCTCGTATGATATCCATCACAACATCGCACCCCTCAATGCGACTACAGACAAATATATCTAGGTAACATAGTTCAACTTGATCATTGCCAAGGGGATATATTGATACAAGTCCCTTGTGTATGTATGAGATCCCTAAGGATTACTTAACTTGAACCTACTTTTACGCATAGCTAGTAATGGTATACAAAATATATGTTTTGCGTCGTGCCAAATGTCCATTTGCTTTATTTATGTATTGATTTATTTATTTTCGTTAGTTGTGGGTTTAAGAGATTTTCATGTATATCGAAAATAAGTATTGTTGCCTCTAGTTACCTAGTGCATTGTGGGCGGTATCAGTATCGAATGTAATTGACAGGGTGTCCTAGGCTTAAACGGGTTCATGAAGAAATCAAAAAGTAAGATTTGTTGATCAATCCCCTCCCTTGTAAAGATAAGATGTGCCTTCTAGCTGCAACTAGTTTGTCTTAATATTCATTTAATAAGCAAATAGGGATACATAGTACCACTCTGCTTAGGGTTTTTAGATAATTTACAGGGTTAACACCCCCTCCTCCCTTATTGAAAAAGTCAAATATAAACCTAAAATTTTGATTAGAATCGAGAGCAATATACATAGCTAATTTATAACTGTATAACATTTCTTTACAATTTTTCAAATTTTATTTATTCCTTCCCCAGTGCGGAAGGTCGAGAATAGGGCAAAAAAATTACCGTCTGGAGACTTTGTTCTTGCACTCGCAGACAAGGTGAGAGCACCCTAAAATTCCAGACTCTCCAACGTCTTTCATTGCTTAGCTCGTCCTCCCTGGTTACCGGTTTGCAGATATAAACCCTATTTTGTATGGCCCTATCGGTAGGGCTTATTTTGTATGGGGGGGGGGATCCTAGGATCCCCCCCATTGAAA
>JAUKPT010002630.1:0-12997 GCA_032273505.1 Nanomia bijuga
CTTTTAGCCAATGATCCAAATTTAATATATGATATATCAAAATTTAAGTTAGCCTTTCCTCTTTGCATGGAAAAAAAATATATTTCAAAATTCCTTATACTTGCCGAGAAATTTCAAACAGTTTAACTTTTTTAAGGCGTACCCGGTAGTAGTGATTTTTGATTCCAACCACATTCCATCACACTTGAACTATCTTCAAATTTTCTTTGACAAATTGTTCTCAGTAACATAAATCCCACCTAGAATGATTTTATTTCTCCTATCATTTCATTATTTGTGTTTTTTGGTGGCTAAGAAAGTCATGGTAAATCAAAGAGTTATAGATACTTAGCCACAAATGGAAACATCACTAATTTCAAATTAATTTTTCATTAGACAGATAAAAAAAAACAAATTAATGAAGTTTGATATATTACTCATGAGTTAAATAATGCTCATAGTGATGATATGTGGGTAAATCTCATATGAATCCAATTGCTAAAAAATCTTGAAAAATGTAAAATAAAAAACAGTTGAAATATTTTTTTTATTATTCCATCATAAGCAGGCTTTAGAAATAGAGATATGGATGTGTTAATCCATGTAAATCTCTTTCAAATGAATGCCATTACTAGTTATTTAAGACTTTTTACTCACTTCTACTCTATGTAAGGGTTTTTGGTGAAAAAACGAGGCTAATTTCTACAAAAAAAAATGATTTTTTAGAGTGATTCTGTCTATTACAATAAAACACAGATTGCATGTGATGTGAAGAAATCAATGAAGAAGATATCCAAGATTAAGTGCCTATCATTGTGCTTGAACCATATGAGTATCTTTGTGATTAATTATGGCTAAGCTATCTATATTGAGAAGTCTTCTCGTTACTGAAATTTATCAATGGTAAAAAGGTAAAGAAACTACAAATGAGCATAGCCAGTATTTTCTACATGCATTAACATATCAGTACAGTCTTCATTTTTCAATAAAATAAACCTTTTTTCGTTTCCCCCATTTCAACAAAATGGGTAGAGTACTGATTCTTTATAAAAGCAAGTTAGTTTCTTCAAACATTTGAATAATGTTGCTGTTTTTGTCCTCTCACTTGAGGGCTATTTTAGCTACCAAAATTCAAAATTGGGCCTAAAAAACTAAGAATCCAATCAAGGGAGTAACAATCAAGTGCAGTAACATAAAAGAGAAATAATCATGACAAACTTTTGAATAAATTGTGAATAACTATGGTTTTGTGTGAAAAAATCGTAAATACTGTAGAGAAACCACAAATTCTCACAAATTGATGGCTTTTAGCCACCACCGTTCACATGCTATAAAATTTACAGTGTTTCTTTTCTACAATCCCTGATTTTTGTGAATGAAACCTTTCTATTTGCTTTTTAAGAACATTTTTCTATATTCCAGTATTTATGCAGTTTCATGGTTTAGAGCCTTAAAATGAATGGAGCTCTTAGCCACAAATTATCACAAAAAACAGCAAATTGATGATCCACTTTCTTGTATGAACTTTATAGAACCCATTTTTGTATTTAATTGGAGGTAATAGAATTTTGATTGCTTACTTGGGACAAAAATTCTCACTTAGCCACATCAATGCTTATAACTAGCCGCATAATATCCCCCAAAACACAGTTCTTCTTTTGAATAAAAATTCAATCCCTTTTGGAGGGCCAGGTTGTTTTTTTTCGATCTTAGCCACAATTTTTCACAAAAAATTTCAAGCTTTAAAAAAAAATGTAAAAAAAATCAAAAACATCCTTTTTCCGTGAACGCGATCACATCTTTTATTATTATTGCAGTTTCAAAAAGACATACAAAGATACAAAAAAAACTAGCATAAAAAACCAAACAGTGGTGGAACAATATATAATTTAATCAATTCCCACTGGCGCAAACAACAAAAAGATATTATCTATTTGATAATCTACATTATGTAATATACAGCACAAAAGTGATAGATCTTTACAATGTACTTTCAATAATCTTTTACCAAAACATTGTCTTCAACACATTTACAATGTCCAGCAATAGCACTTAAACATCAACATTTTTCGCAAATGAAAATGATTCAGAATAAAAAAAAATAGATATATGACACAAACTATTATACTATCTAATTCAATCTAATTTTCCAAAGAGTAGACTATAACTAAGGAACTATCATTGTTTAACTATATAACAGTTAAACATTCCAACCTGAAGATAACGGCTGTAACACAACTGAGCTTGATGATGGACAGAGAGAGTGAAATTGTTCAGGGTAAACAACCAGATTGTAACTGTGTGTAAACCGTATTTCAACATGTTGTCACTTGTAAAATCTTCCTAAGGTGAACCCAATAAAAAAATGCATTCCTGACCAACTGTTTTTTTGTGGAGTTTTTCATTGAAAAAAGTTTCATTGTACTGGTTTTTGATCATGGTAAATTATTTCCATAAACTAAAGGTCATTTTGTAAACGTACCATGTGAATAAGCAGGGTGTAAATAAAAACACAAGATGAGTGATACTAAAGCACATGTTTAGATATATTGCAATTTAAATTGATGGTGTTCAACCACCCTGTCTGGGAGAAGTAGGAATTTTCACTTTTTATATGGAGACAAGGAATAACCAAAAGCTGCTGAAGTTAGTATGACATGTTTCGGCTAATAAGCAATCTTCAAATTTTACTACATCTAAACAAATGAATTCAAAACATAATTAAAACAATATAGCAAGCATACAGTAAACAACTATACAACAGGTTCAAAATTAAGGAAAAATGACTCAAAATACTTTGAAAAGTGTTGAAACAGGTGACAACGCTTTTCTTCAACTAGGTAGTTATTTCATTATTCAACAAAATTCCACAAATTCATCATTATTCTACAAAATTCAACACAATTCAACATTATTCGACCAAATTCAACATTATTCAATCAAATTTGACAAAAATCTACAAAAATTAGCAATTTTCAACAATTTTCAACTGTAGAATTTTGTTGAAGTCGCGGTCCACTGTCTGGAGGGTCCTTTCTATTGTATGAGGAAAAATCCATAATTACCATCTTAATTCAGAAACCACTCCAATTAGCTAATTTCAGATATTTCTAGCATTAGTTAGAACATCTGGATTGATTGATCTAATAACTTACCTGTTAGTAATACTTTTTTAGCAAAGGAATTACATTATTCATCCAGATTCATTGGGATCTAAAGAAAAGAAAATCTAAACTTAGTTGAGGTGCGCCATGATTGCACACCTTGGATATCATTTATTTGCCTCTCGTCCATCAAACTCATGAGAGCTTCCCCCTTGGTGATTTCTGAACAAGCAGCTGTGGGTTTCCCCTAAGAGAAAATTGGAGGTGCATATTCTGGCCAAAACCAAAAATCACCAAAATTCCTAATTCTTATTTTTGCAGTGTTTTTGCGGTGTTTGACACCGTTTCTTGTGACTGACAATTCGTTTTCATGAATGATTGTAGGGAAAATTTGGTAATTATGTGAAAAAAAGACTGTTTTAGGTAAAATAATTGTGTAAATCACACAAATTATTTTTTTATTCTGCTTAAAATAACCAAAAATGCTAGAAAAATACTAAATTTTGCTAATAATTGACCTTATTTCTGCCCTGTTTTTATGTTTTATTAAGGGTCAAGGAGAAAAAGTATGTACACTAGAAATAATTTTTTGCAATAATCATTTTCCAAGGCTTTAAAGCTTAAGCAATTTAAGCAACTTATATTTACATTGAAAGACAAAACACGGGAGAAATAAGCACAAACAACGAGAATTGGACCCCTCTCTCCCACCCCTTGTACACAAATGTATCCATTTCACAAGTGCACAATGTACGCTTATACAGGCACCCCTCCCCCTTCATGTGCATTGTACAATGTGAATACTTTTTCTTTTGATGGGGGGGGGTTGATGAAAAAGTGTACGTACGACAGGGGGTATTTATAAAGCAAACAGAGAGGTGGGTCAAAAATTAGCCATTTTGAGTGCATGTACTTTTTGAATGGCTCCATAGATCGATTCCGATCAATTAATGTTGATTCTGTGTGTGTGGGCAAGGGCTTTTTAACAAAGCCAAGTCTGTGGTGTATGCTTAATAAATGTTAAGTTTATAAATGATATGCTTATAAAAAAAATCTCACATCCAATATTTTTGCCTCGCGTCCCACGAATTCCTTAATAAATTCCAGTAAAAAGTTAAAAACAAGCATTTTTTGAAAGCTGCATTCCAGCATAAATACATCCCTTACGTTTTCTTGATAAAATTCTTCCCGCATCCCTAATGCATCTCAAGTGCCTTATGTTAAAATGGTTTGCATCACTTTCCCCTTACTATGCATCTCGCTCTGATAGTGGAACTTAAAAAAATTAACAGGATTGAATATGATTTTAAACATCTTTCTAGAATAAGTAACTAGAATAATAATCATAAATGTTTTCAATAATCTTCACCAAAAACTTCTGAATCAAAATCAGACCCCTCCTCTTTA
This sequence comes from Nanomia bijuga, assembly GCA_032273505.1. NCBI lineage: Eukaryota > Metazoa > Cnidaria > Hydrozoa > Siphonophorae > Agalmatidae > Nanomia > Nanomia bijuga. Next base: position 4,491 of record JAUKPT010002630.1, read on the forward strand.
CTGGCATTGTTTTTTTTCTTTTCTGAAGATGGCTTTTTATCCTTTTCAGAAGTTTTTGATTTTTCACTGTCTTTTTTTGAGCCAACTGTTTTTTTATTATCTACATGGTTCTCTTTGTCTTTTCGAGGTGTAGTTGAATCATTTAGTTTTGTTGATTTTATATTGTTTGTAACATTGTCATTATCACTTGTTTTTTTTGCTTGACTTCTTTTTGATTCGTCATGAGTACTTTTTTCTGTGCTAGTACCAGAAACTTTATTTCTATTGATTTTGTCATTTGAATTATTTTTAGATGTATCAGATTTAGCGACAGTTTTTTGTGTTGATTTATTTTCTGAGTCTTTAGTTGAAGGGTGTTCAGGAGATTTTAATGAGTGTCCTCTTTTAACTGTATCGTACATAGATCGACCTTGGTTTTCTGTTGGTGATTTATCTCCACTACTAGTGCTAGATTTTCTGACTCTAGTTTCGGAAGTGGACTCAGTTTTATCCTTCATACCTCTCTTAACTGTGTCATACATAGATTTAAATGGAGCTTCTGTTGGTGATTTATCTCCACTACTTGTGCTAGATTTTCTGACTCTTTGTTCGGAAGTAGATTCAGTTTTATCCTTCATCCCTCTCTTAACTGTATCGTACATAGATTTAAATGGAACTTCTGTTGGTGATTTATCTCCACTACTCGTGCTAGATTTTCTGACTCTTGTTTCAGAATTGGACTCAGTTTTATCCTTTGTCCCTCTTTTAACTGAATCATACATAGATCGACCTTGATTTTCTGTTGGTGATTTATCTCCACTACTAGTGCTACATTTTATGACTCTAGTTTCGGAAGTGGTCTCAGTTTTATCCTTCACCCCTCTCTTAACTGTATCGTACATAGATTTAAATGGAACTTCTGTTGGTGATTTATCTTCACTAGTGCTAGATTTTTTTACTCTTGTTTCAGAAGCTGTCTCAGTTTTATCTATTTCCCCTCTTTTAACTGCATCCTTAATAGATGGAGATAGAACTTCTGTTGGTGATTTATCTCCACTACTAGTGCTAGATTTTCTGACTCTTGATTCAGAAGTGGAGTCAGTTTTATCTTTTGCCCCTCTTTTAACTGTGTCGTACATAGATTTAAATGGAACTTCTGTTGGTGATTTTTCTCCACTACTAGTGCTACATTTTTTTACTCTTGTTTCAGAAGCTGCATCAGTTTTATCTTTCACCTCCTTTTTACCTGTATCCTTCATAGATGGAGATAGATTTTCTGTTGGTGATTTTTTTCCACTACTAATACTAGATTTTTTCACTTTTTTATCAGAAGCTGCCTCAGTTTTATCTTTCACCTCCCTTTTAAGCGTATCCTTTATAGATTGAGATAAATTTTCTGCAGATGATTTATCTACACTATTAGTTGATTTTTTTACTTTTGTTTCTGAAACAACATCTTTCGTCTTATTGGTTTGTTTCTCTTTGATTTTACTTGATTCAGTTTTTACATCTTTTTTTTCTTTACTTAAACTACTGTTTAAAGATTCATCTTTTTTCGTAGAGCGTCGTCTGTCGGTCTCTTCTTTTTTCTCATCTGCCTCGTCATTTATACGAGCTGGTTTATTAGAAACTCTCTTCTCTTCTATAACTGGAAGATCATCAAGGGCCTCTTCAGACTCCTCAGAATTATCACATTCTTCACAAATCCAAGCCCAGTATTTGTTTACTTTTGGATTTCTGGGATAAGGAGGATTTATACAAGTCAAGAAATGATAGCATTTACCACACTCATCACATTTCACAAGCAATTTAGGATCAGGACCAATTGTTTTACAAACAAAACAATCTGATACTTTCAATTCCTTAACTACTTTCTTCTTTGGAGTTGGTGTTACTTTTACTTTTACAACAGTTTCTTTCTTCACAACTATTACATCCTTAGTTTTCTCTTCAACCTTTATTTCAGTGCTGTTCTCTGTTGGATTTTCTTTTTTGATATGCTTGCGCTTCTTGGGTGTTTCATCATCAATAATAGTAACACTCTTTCTTTTATTAGAAGGTTTCTTCTCTTTTGGAGGTTTGTTTTCATCCTCATCTTCCTTCTTATCTTTCTTATCCTTAGGTGCTTCTGGGTTATACTTGTCAGGTTCTTTATTAGGTCTTTTTCTTCGTACAACTCCATTTTCATCAGTAACCAAAACACAAATTGGACCTTCAGTATCACTTTCAGATTCGTCTGAAGCATCGCATTGGGTACATTGCCATACATATTTATCTCCTTTCCTTGGTAAGCGTGAAAGAGGGGGATCTAAACAACCCATGTGATAATATTTTGAACATGTTCCACAATGTGCTAAAAATTGTTGGTTTTCAGTTGATTTACATGTATCACAACGGTGAATAATACTATTCAATAGTTCAGCTGATTGTTCAATTTTTTCATTATCTTTACCAGATTTTAATACACTTGGTAACTTTAAAGTTTTACCAGCTAATTTACATAGCATATCATGGATGTCTTGGACACATTTTGATAAGTAGTTTTTCTTCTCTTTTACTTCATCTAGTTTCAAATGATAATTCTCACTTTTCTTCATTAATGCTTTCTGGCGATTTTGCAGATGAATTTGATTTGGTTCTCCTTGATCGACACTAACCTGTAGTTGTTTCATTTGCATTTCACGATTGAAAAAATACTTAACAAATTCTTCAGAGAAATTAGCTTCATGTTTTTGAATCCGACCAGAAACTACTGCATTACTTATACTATAGCTAGGTACTTCCACCATGTCAAGAAGTTCAGCTTTCCGTGCTAACATCATGCAAGCCTCTGGACAAGAAGAAAATAACCTTGAGAATTCTTGAGGAAGTTGTTTAGGTGGAATCATACCTCTACGAAATAAATCATAACCTTGTTTAGCTTGTGCTAAAGCTTCACCAATTCGTTCTTTTTCTTCCTCATCAGGACTGCGTTTAAATTTGGAAACTCTTGCTTGAAATGCTAGCCAACTTGTTTTACGTTTCTTCAATTTAGCTTTCATGGTATGAAGTTTACAATGGGCAAACAAAAAGTCACCATTTTCATCACTCTTATCATTTTTGTCAGGAATATCAGAGAGAAAGCCATTTCTTTGTCCACAACTAACATGAAACGTTGTTCGACATAAACCAGAATCACAACTTATACATACACCTGTTTTCGAATAGACGTCATCACAACAAAAAGCACATTCTTTTTTACCCCACATTTCTCTTTTGATATCTTCCAAAACAACTATCTGTAATTTTACGACATCTCGAAAACCTACATGAGGAGTATAAAGAGCACAAATTAAATGAACCCATTTACCAGTATCAGTTTGTTTAAAAACACCACCTCTTGTGGGACAAAGTTCACAAATACGTTCAGTTAGTTGCTCTGTTTTACATGGCTCACAAAACCATGGTTCAGTAAGATCATCTGATACACTTTTGTTATCATAATCTAAATCGAAATCACCATAACACCCTTCATGAACCGTAATACCACAATTATCACATTCAACAATTTCATCTCCTTCATTTTCATCAGATTCTAAACAAACACCACAAACTAGAACATCTTTCTTGTATTCTCTATTGGAGCGAAGAATGTCATCCCGCTTGACACCTTTTAAACCAGGTTTAACATGAACAATTTGTTGGTCAGCAATTTCACTTGCTTCTGTAACTTCCATTTCTTCATCGTCTTCAACTTCATCATCATTGTCTTCTTCATGTTCCTGTTGTTGATTATTTAAATTGTAGTCTGAATCATCGTCACTGTCATCGTCATCCTTACCACCAGCTTCGTAAGATCTAAGCAAGTCTAACAAATTAAGTTGTTTACCACCTCCATCATCATCTGAAGATGAATCATCACTATCAACATCTTTTTTAGGTTTTGCTGCTGCATCATCATCATCGTCGTCATCATCTGATGGCATCTCTTCATCACCAACTTTATAATCTTCATCATCTTCGCTGTCACTTTCAGCAAACACAAAATGAGCAAGTTGGTTTTCCATGAGTTTGACTTTACGTTTGTTTCTTCCGCGGTTTGTTAAAGATTTCACCATTCTTTCATAAGGGTCAGTAATTTCTTCCTCTTCTTCTTCTTTCTGTTCTTCTTCATCATTTTCATCATCTTCATCATCGTTTTCCTGTTCTTCACCTTCAGCAGCTTCTTCTGCATTTTCTTCATCTTCTATATCATTCCCGGCGTCTTTGCTAACATCTTTTTCTTTAATATCTTGGGCAACTTCTTGGTCTTCTTCTGCCTCACCTGTGCTTTCTGGGTTGTTCTTTTCACGACCATTGGTTGAAACTTCAACTGCAGTATTTTTGTTAGCACTACCGCTTTGCTCTTTTTCGACTGGTTCAGTCATTTTGATTTACCTTTGTTATAAAGGTAATAATGATCTTAATTAAATAGATCTTTAGTTATGTGGCGACATATATTACATTTCAACAATGTCAAGAAGAGGGCTCCAGACATATCATTCATTTCATATCGTTGTCATTTCATTGTTTGTTATCATTCACGCGGTCACGACTGCCATTATTCGAATAAATTACGTCATTAATGTCTATATCGCTAGACGTTAATCCTTGTCTGAATTGTATTTCTAATATGTTTGTTGTTTTATCGAAAATACAGGGTTTTCAATTACCCCCCCCCTCTTTCCAAAGGAAATCATCACTACCGATATCATGGCGTTTTTTTACAATTAATCGAGAAAAAAAAGTACTTTCGGTTTCATTTTAAAGTAAGAAAAACAGTGCAAAGAAATTTTTTTTTAAAATTGCTTAAAGTGGTGCAAGGATAGTATAAGAAACTTTGTCTGCAAATTTTTATCAAAAATGAAACGCGCAATCAGAAGATTTTTTTTCTCTAGGTTTTTTATTCTAGAAAAGTACACGCCAAAGCCATGACAGAAAAATAATTCAAATGCAAATCGAGATGAAATCAAGAATTTTTGTTGAGAGATATCTGGACAATGGTTTGAGGATACATAGGGCTTTTTTGCTTTCGATATTTTTTCGCAAACATGCTTATTAAAACAGGGATGTGTTACAGATGGATATAAAACTCGCTAATTTATGCGTGATGTGACGTAGAAATTCTATTGTATCGCTATTGATTTCGGCTTGACTTTAATATCCTACGCTTGGAGAAAACATGGCGGCTTACCAAAATATCGAATTCAGATTTGCCGCGAAACCTGTAATTTGAAATTAAAATTCGCGCTTAAAGAATAAATCTCATTTGCTTTCCCACAATTTTTTTCTAAATAGAAGCTTTGTTTAAAATACTTCAATAGATCTTCATTTTTACAAAATAGAAGAACGCACGCTATATCTCTCTTTTTCCTCGCAGATAGCTTCTGTAACACATCCCTGCTTAAGTTAATAGAAATCAAAACGTAAGATGCGTATTCAAGAAATAATAACAAATAGTTGAAAATTCTAACTTTAATTAATACATTGATACTAAATGCAGTCTGGACCAGGGCCAGTCACGGAAGAAATATGGCAATGGCTTACTAAAAGGTTTTTTATTTGCTTGTTGGAATATGACATTTTCCGAAATTAATGGTATTTACACATGAACAGGTATGAATTATCCTCTGGATCGAGGATGCATTCACGATTAACACCGAACGTGGTGAATCCCGATTGAAAATTGAAAAATACGTATGAATGTCTCATAGCTCAGTGGTTAGGTTGCAGGTTTCTTAATGGAGCGACCCGGATCAATCCCTCCTGGCTCCCATTAATGTAATTAAATCAATCACTGAAATAATGTCCGCCACAAGTGATCCCTTGTGGTGCGTTAAATTCGACAATGGAAAGAGAATCTAAATCTCATCCATTACGCTGAGATTGAGGACAATTTCGACAGCAATCGGAATAGTGTTGATTTGTCGTACAACGCGAATAATACAAACAACAGCGAAAAGACGATACACGAGAAAATATTTCGAAAACGAAGTAAATCGATCGATAAAAAAATGAAAAATGAACCTATATTGATTTCGCATAGCAAAACTCTCCCGCATATGGGACGGAATAAGAAGCGTGCGAAAGAACAGGCTAATAATCCTACGTCGAAAGCGAAACGGTTGTCGTATCAAAAGTCGGAAGATGTCGCTTCGACAAATACGACGTCGAAAAAAGGATTTTCGCAATTAATACGTAGCTTCACCGTCGATACGTTAGGACGTAAGGCGAAAAATAAATCGTTTGAATTCTCGAATGATATTTTGTTGAAGGAGACTCAAAACGGAATGCTGACGGAAGTTGTGACGACTAAAAATTCTGTCACACACGAGAGTCGTTATTGTCGGATATCTGGGAAAGTATTATATTGCTATACGAATCGTAACGACGTTAAACATATATGGAAAGTGTCGTTGAAAAATGCCGCTATCGAGGACGACATCGAAGGGGAGAATATATTTAGGATACGAGTGACGGCGCTCGATCCAGGGGATGAATATACTCTCTTGCTAGACTCTGAAGTAGAATTTGAGAACTGGCTTGCAGCTCTATCGGGCGAAGACAAGCTTCACTATTCAAGTGGATCACCTCAAATTCAACGAACCGATGCGAATTTTAAATCACCGCCGCCGCGAAGTCGGATCGACCGCGATATTCTTGATCGAAGAGAAACGAACGCTTTAATTTTACCGATAAACAGAAGTTCGACCGAGTTCTCGCCGCCTACTATTCCCAAACGCGAACCGCTTCCCCGAGAACGTTCAAAAACGACTTTTGACGAGTCAACAACGGTGTCTCGTCAGAAGCCGTTAAGCCCGTCTCAATCGTTTGAGTCGCCTCCAGTCCCCATACGCTTAGCGAGTCGAGAGGCGCGTATTTCGACGGCGAGTGATATCACGCCTGTTATACCGTACAAAAAAACACTCGCGCCTACCTCATCGTCTGACTCGCCTAGAATACCGAAACGCATCCAAAGTCGACCATCTTATAAAGATAGAACGGACGATGCTAGTATGGCAACGATGGATCGAATATCTCTTACCCCCGTCCCTATCACGCCCACCAACAACGATATAAAGAGTCATTTGAATTCAACGATGCTAAATGATCAAGATGTGCCACCGTTCTTTGAAATATCACCTCCCGTACCAAGGAGAATGAAAAGTAAAGATCCAAAACCAACAGAGGCTAGTAGTAACAACGATACGACTGTAACTCCGGTGAATCTCGACATGCCACCTGTATCTTCTCCCGTACCACCGGTGGAACCAGTTCCGACTGAACCAATTCCGCCGGAACCAATCCCGACTGAACCAGTTCAGCAGGAACTAATCCTGATTGATCCAATTCCGCCGGAACTAATCCCGACGGAAGAAGAGAAAGAGAAATTGGATCCGGAGGTTACGACTCCTCTGCCTAGTTATGAACAACAGGTATCTGATACTTCAGAAGTTACGAACACGCAACAACCAAAAGACATTTCTCGAGAAACGAGTAAAGACTCGACAATTTCGGCAAGCGACGCGACGGATATCGACGGCCCGAAACAATGGTTTTCCGCATACGGCGGTAGCCTATCGTCTCTATCCTCGTCTAACACTGCTTCAACATTATCCTCAACTATAACAACCTCGACATTATCTGAAACAGAATACATGGTTAATCGAGGTAAATCGAAAGACCAGAAACTAAACGAGGACGATGTGATTCTTGAAGAGTTCATCAACGAGGTACGTCAAATGGAATTTTGTAAATCAAAGTCGTTGCGTTGGCTCGTGTTACGAAAGGCCGTCCTCGAAGTGTATACGAATAAAACAGAAAAGACACCGTGTAAGATAATTAACATGGAGAATTCCACGCTTGTTCCAAACGACAGGTCTTGTAACCCGTTAACGATCCGATTAAAAGATTCGGAAGGTTTTGTTACGGAATTCTTACCACAGACTAACAGTATTTATAAGAAATGGGTGTCTCAAATTAAAAGTATTGAGAAGAAGTATCGAAGGAACTCTACAAAGTCGAACTCGAAATTACCTCTAGTTGGGGACATTATTAGGAGGCGGGATCGTAGTGCGAAGAATGAAGATAAACGGAAGAGCCTGTTGCTTGTCGAAGAAGATTACAAAGCTGTGCAAAAGTATGAAGAGAGTACAGATCTATCCAGGACGATATCAGGTATATCTACTTTTTCTTATATCAAAAACGTTAAAAGATTTCTATATGCTTGGGGAACTTAAAATTCTAAATATTAAATTTGGGTGGGGGGAGGGTTTGATGGTATTTATGGAAAAATTCCAAAGTCTCAACAAAACTTGATATGTTCCACGAACTTAGTACCGCACCCATTCCCCCTTTTCAATGTACAATAAGGTCGTTGTTATGATTACTAACATTCAGGGTGGCCACTAGTCCTGGAAAGTCCTGGAAAGTCCTGGAAAGTCCTGGAAAAGTGTCATGGAAAATAGAAGAAAAAAAATGGCAAAAGTCCTGGAAAAGTCCTGGAATTT
>JAUKPT010002631.1:0-12995 GCA_032273505.1 Nanomia bijuga
ACTCATTTATAGATAGACGTGCTAAGTTACAATTGAAATTTTTTGTTAACTCATTCCAGTTAAGAATACTTTTGTGCAAGATTGATTGAAGCCCATATCTGGTGGACTTTCGTCTGGGAATGAAAAGACAGCCAAGAGTGGAGTTTCTTGTTCTGATTGAGTTATACATATCATCAGAGCCCATATCATCACAGCCCATCTGGAGCAGAAATGTAAATATTGCAGAAAGGAAAGGAAAGCAAAGAGAGTATTCAAAATAACACTCAAGATATGAAAATGTATATAAGTGTATCCATTGGAAGGAGTCTTTTGACCATATTATTACATTGTCAACTCATATAAAGTCACACAAAGATGTTGATGAAGACATACTCGAGAAAAGTGAAGATGTTTTCATAAACAGTCAGAATACCAATACTGGTGTTATTGACTCTCTGAGAGGTGTTGTAAATGTAATTGATGTAAGAAATACAAACGTTGACTCTGAATCAATTATTGAAATGAATGATTCCAGAATGGAATAAATTGGAATAAGTTGATGAGGCAAACTAGACTTATTGAACATTAAAATATTCTCTATTACAAAATATCTATTTTATAATTCTTTTTGGTAGTAACTTGTTTTTTTATAGATGGTCTATAAATTTATCATTAGATTAGTTAAAAGTTACATCAAAAACACACCCCTGGAAGAAACTCTTCATAAATGTTTTATTTCTTCCCTCCATACTAAAAATCAATATTTTGCATCAATACACTAGTTTTTTCATCACCAAAAATTCACCCCCACCTACCTGTAGAGGGAACCGCCACATCAGTTTAAGACTGTACAACCAAGCATAACCAAGCATAACCACCACATCAAAATTGGTTTAGGTCTTAACCCCCACACCAGAATTGCGAAATCTTTATAAAGCCAGTTTTCTGAGAAATTACAAACTTAAGAGTATGAAGTGTTTGGGATAAGATGTGTGGCAGAAAAGTCCAGAGTAACTTACCAGAAGATGATTGTCTTACATACTGTGATGTCTTTGATGGGAACATTTAAATTTCCCAACATTCAATTTTTAGGTGCGAACTATTAAGTTCGTTTTCCATTCATTGAATGCATATACATCTAACATGTCTTTTACCTTGCAAAATAGCAATACATTTCATTTTCCCAAGATTAACTTGTAGGTCTCATTTATTTACGTCAGGGACAAGTCAACAACAAGTCTGAATCTTTTGAATTTTGGAACAAAATTAAGGGGCCTTGATTATTGCATTTTTTAAGGACATTTTTTAACAAAAGGTCCAGATTTTAAAAATATGTTCAGCTATGGTGGCCAATGTAAATGCATATTCTAATATCGAACTGTCTTATCTTTCAACATTTTATACTTTTTTATTGTATTTTCCATGTGAGTATCTCCTATCTCCTATGTACCTAATTTCCTTAGACACCCACCCATCATATAGTAACCAAGTACTATATAGCAAAATTTTCAGGAAACACACCAGCCCACCTGGCATAAATACCGCTATGTAGTACGTTTCACCCCCCTTTTCCCAGACACAGTCACACACAACACTTAACATACAGAACAGAGTAAACCCCGTCCTCTCAATCCTCTATCCTCTGAATCCTAAGAATTCTTTTGTCTCACTATAACAACCACGCAATTTAATGAAATTTATTAACAAGACTTAGGCAATAACATAAGTCCCTTTGTCTCACTATAACAACCATGCAATTTAACTAAAATTTATTTACTAGACTTGGGCAATGATAGAAGTGTGTGTTCCTCAGCTAAGGAATGATTCTAATGAGAACTAGGAAGAATGTAAACAATGCAATGAAGTGATTTCTTTTTGTGTGTACTCTCAATTAATGAAGAACACTGAACAAACACTCTAGAAATCTAGTGTCACTTAAATAAAACAATTTGAAATCAGATTAAGCAACATGTAGCAGCAAGGGGTTTAATCTGTTTCAATCTATCAAGAATGAAGTATGAAGAATGGTTTAAAAGCAGGTCATAACAGAAAAGGTCTAAATTCACAGTATTTCAGGAGGTATAGAAGTGTATGTGCATCTCTGTTATTTAACTGTTTGTATTCTAGGGGTATTGATACATCGCTACTCATTTTATAGTAGTCTGCATACATTATTGGACCAAAAACATTTTAGTACCATAAAATAAAATTTCTTTGGGTCAACTAGTAGTGTGTACGTTTTGGGTAATTTGTCGTTTATTACCCATATAAGTCCGGTATTTTAGTACTACCCCCCCCCCCCTGAATAGAAGCTTGATGTACTAATTGTTCATAAGCATCCTCAAAATTTTCATTATTGCTCAGATTTTGACTGATGACATTGCAATAACTATCCTCAATCTGCCCTTGATTTGTTCTTTTTTTTGGGCAATTTCAGTCTAAATGTTCATTAAGTTATGATACTGTTTGGTATCCTTGTATATCAGGAAGCGTGCATAAAGGTTTGCTGAAAATGTCTCCTTGCTGTTTTCTTGCGCATTTCTCATGCCCCGATTCTGTATATGCCTAGAACTGAAAAAAAGTACACCACGATTAGCGGTGAGAGATTGTGAGAGATTGTAGCGAAGGAATCAATTTTTTTTCATTTATTTGTAATTTTAAAATAGCACAACCCTTTCACACTCAAGAAGAGATTCTTCCATTCCAGTGACTTCTGAGACATTTTTAGCGTATCAGGCGAGCGATAGTGGTAAACATGCAACATTAATAAGGCAAGAACTGATTACATATTCAAATTTTACTACCATCACAGCAGACAAGAATGTAAATTTTGTATGATGTTAAAAAATCCAGAGGTTTACTCACCCCTGAATACTAAAGTAATCCTCAAACAAAATGAAACAGGAAAATTAAGTTGAAGTAGAATCTGGTGCAAAGGAATAAAACTCAAAAGTATATAAAGTATATAAATATCTTGAATTCCTTACAACACTATTTATGAATCTTTATGCAGCCCTAAAAGATCTCAGAGATAAAGGCTTTAAACTTGGAGAACTCTTCAGATGGATACCTCACAACGATGATATACACAATATTCTGTCTCTGAAACTATAATATTATAATCAAAAAAAGACTTCCCATACATATTTTGTGTGTTGCCCAAAGAATTTTTTAATTTTGCCCTGAAAAAATTGATTGAAAATGAATTACACTTTTATCTTGAATGAAAACCGTATTTCCAATTGAGAAAAAAACCTTATGATCAAGTATGCACTACTAGCAGATTTAATTTTGACTATCCTCAGTATAAACAATTTATCTTTTGGTTTCATCTTATTTTTTCTATCTTTTGAAATGACCTACTGTTCATATGCGGAGAAATATGCAAACTTAATTTTGGTATTATATTATATTCTTTTTTTTTTTATTCATCCTTTGAAACAAACTATATTGTTGGTTTCTCATTCCAAAATGCATTGATACATGATTTAAATGTGTGGATGTGTTAAGCACCATCAACATCAGGGGGGGGGGGGTAACAAATACCAATTTCTTTCATTCAAGTCTTCTGAGAATTAATAAAAGGAATTTAACAGTGATAGGAACAATGATATTTAAGTTCGGCTTAAATTTTATTGCTTATGAAAGTATTATCATTTTTTAATCAGTTGTGTAAATGTATATTTTTTTCTTTTCTAGATACCCAAATTATGCATACACAAAAATGACAGTTCCAATAGTCTCAACAATGGAAACAGAACTGATCAAAACGCCAAATGCCAAAAGTTTCCTTTTAACTTCAACTCTTACATGGATCGACCAAAACCATCATGACCATCTCTCTTCAATACATGAACTATTAGACACTAAAGTAAAAGTATTTTCTTGCAAAGAAACTAAGCCATCTGACACAATTCTGCCTACTTACACAGCTTATATTACATGCAATTCCAGTGGGATAAATTACAAAACAATACATGAATCTTCTCAGTTTATTTGTCAAATTTGTGATAAAGCATTTAGTCGAAAACCAAGTTATGAAAGACACCAACAGAAGGTTCACTTTAGTGAGAAAAACAAACGCTGTGCCAGTGATAATACAAACAAACCCACTCTTAAAAGAAAACGAGTCTCTGAGATGGATAATGCTAATAAAGTATCAACTTTTATTCCAAGAACAGAAAGCAGTAGGATTAATGATCTATCAGGGATATATGAATTAATGAGTGAGGATACAAATATCAATGTAGAAGAAAGTATAAGAACAAATAGACCTGTTACCAGAAACAATGTTCAGATTACACATGTGAAAATAGGTTCTCAGTTAGCTAAAAAATCAACTGGAGGTTGTAAGTGGATTACAAGGGTATTACCTACAGTGGAACATGAATTACCTACAGTTGTGTCAGTTGAATCATCTAAAAGCACACAGAGAAAAAGGGGGCAATCTAGATTAAAGACACCAACAAGCAAATTAGAAAATAAATCAACTGGAAGTACTAAGCAGACGAAGGGAAATATAGATACGATCAGGAAGAACTCCAAAGATGGCTTATATTGTAATGATGAACCCATATCTCTTAGAAATAGACAAAGGTCTTCTAAATCAATCTATGAGGGTAGAACTGTTGCAGATAAATCTACTGCGGTAAACTCACAGACAAGAATAAAAGCAAAGGGACTTTCTAAAAAATCCCAGGGGAATGGAGTGGTAAATGAACCAATTGAATTTCTCTGCTGGTTTTGCCCTAAGAAATTTAAGAAAAGAGTTTCTTATGAACGCCATCAAAAAATTCATTCAAAAGATAAAATAAATCTTGAAACTAAAATGAATATTAAAAGCGCACGAGAAAAAAAATATCATGAAGAATCTAAATCGTCAACGAAGGAAAAAAAATTGTCAATTAAAGATAAGGAAATATCAACAGAGACCAAATCAATTTCTGAGGAAAACAGTCAAACTCAAACTTCAGAGGACATTCAGCAGCTATTTCACTCAAAATTGAAACGCTTAGAGTGGTCTAAAGAATCTTTAGAAGAGATGTCAGAAAATACAAAATCTTACAACATTAGAAAAAAAGAAAGGAAATCACTTAAAGAAGTTGATTTAAGCAGTAATAAAATAGGACAGAAAAAAAAAATGGTTTTAACATATCAAAAATCAAATAGTAGATCCTATAAGCGAAGGAAAAACTCAAAAGAATCAGGTATTTTTATTGATTCAATTTCAAACAGAAAATATGATAATCGACAGTCTTTTGAAGAAATGCAGCTTTCAACAAAAGCAAGTAAAAAAAACACTGAATGTAGAAAGATCTGTGTAGAATCATATATGCTGTCCAAATCCAAATCAAACAATGATAGTAATGATAAAGAAAGACATAATGAGCTTTTAGAGAATAGTTTGAATCTGCTGCTTAAGTCTAAAGCAAACTATAAAAAGGATGAACAAAAACAATCTGCCAGAAGAATAGGATTAGATGATCGATCAAGTATCCAAAAAACATTACCAGAAATAGTGAAACACTCGACAAAGAAATCAAATCGAGGTTCCAACAAACATATGGTGCATCAATGTAACGTAGTGGTCAATAAAATTTTCAAATGTTCTGATTGCTCAGATTTTTTCCCAACATCTCAGAAGTTACAAGTTCATATTAAGACCCATACAAGTATGAATCTGGAAAAATATTCTGAAATACAATCATGTAAAATGAAATCTTTAAAAAGACTTTCAATAGCACATGCGAAAGCTGTCATGAGTTTAGATAAAAAATCTTCATCAGGCAATTTTTTGGCTAGTAATGACACATCTGAACAAAAAACTGCAACATGTATCATACAAAATCAAGGAGATATTACAATAAATGTCTCTAGACCACAGAACTCGTCCTTTAGAAAGATTCATGAACAAAAAGCATCTCATTTTGGGAGAATTGCAGCATTAAAGAAATCGATTTCTGCTACAAATCTATCAAACACTGCTCAACTAAATCCCATGCAAAATCGAATAAATTTTACAACAAATGTATCCAAAACAATTTGTCTTGCGAGAATTGCTGCATTAAAGAAACAGGTTTTTGCTACAAATTTACAAAACACTGCAACATCACAAAATCAAACAAATTTTACAAAAAATGTTTCTAGACCACAGAAAAATTTTTATGAAAATAAACCTGCAACATTAAAGAAATCGATTTTTACAACAAAACATGATCCACCACCACTACAAACAATTACATCCACAGATATTGCTACTTCAATACAATCCATTTTTACCTCAGATTATACTGCATCAATGCCGTCAATTTTTTCTTCAACAGATTCTTCTTTACCACCCCTACTACCAATTAGTAGTACAAACCTTGCTACACCAACCACTACTATCAACTCAACTAAATCAGAGCAAATGTCTTTCACAACAACCAAACCAAAATTCTTCTTAGCATCAAATTTTGTTGAACCAAAAAAATGCACTTCTTCTAAAATGACTAATGTTTCTTTGCCAAATAAAGACATTTCTACAAAAGATATCACACCCAAACTAAAGGTCCCTTCATTTGATGTTACATTGAAGCGAAATATATTTGGTGCTACACCTGAACAAGAAATTTCAGTTGCAGCTATTCGACTAACGCATAAGAAAGAACACCATGCCATTGCCTACAATGATGTGGAATATCAAAAAGCGAAAGAGGATGCTGATAAAACATCTAAAGAGCTTAATTATGTTGTAGATCCAGAAACCTCTTTTTATGAAGAACTTGTTGCTCCTGAACAAAAACTGTCAACTACAGCTATCCAACAAACGCATAAGGAAGAGCACAATGTCATTTTTTCTAATGATGTGAAATGTCAGGAAGCCAAAAACGATCACAATGAAACATCTAAAGGTGTTACCTACAATGAAGCGTCTAAAAATCTTACAAGAAATGTTTCTAGAACACAGAAGCTGTTCTTTAGAAAAAAACTTGCTGCATTGAAAACATCTCCCTTTGCAAGAATTGCTTTATTAAAGAAATCGAATTTTACTACAAATCTTTCAAACACTGCAAAATTAAATCCCATGCAAAATCGAATAACTTTTACAACAAATGTTTCTAGACGTACAAAAAAACCATTACCAATTTTTACTACAACAAGTCCTTCCTCATCAAAGAGATCGATTTCCACTACAAATCTTGATCTACCACCTGTGCAAATAATTGCTTCTAGAAATATTTCTACTCCAAAACAATCCATTTTTACTTCAGATAATACACCATCAATGCCACCAATTTTTTCAATCAATTCTTCTTTATCGCCTCTACAACCAATTTTTAGCACAAACTTTGCTACACCAACCACTTTTACAACCAACTCAACTACAACAAAGCTAACACCTTTCATAACAAGTTTTGTTTCAATTAAACCAAAATTCTTCTTAGCATCAAATTTCGTTGAACCAAAAGAAAGTATTTGTACTGCAATGCATGTAATTCCAAAAACTACTGTTTCTAAAACAAATATCACACCCAAACAAAAGGTCACTACATTTGATGTTACATTGAAGCAAAATATATTTGGTGCTACACCTGAACAAGAAATTTCAGCTGTAGCTATTCAACAAACGTATAAGAAAGAACACAATGCCATTGCCTACAAGGATGTGGAATGTCAAAAAGCTAGAGAGGATGCTGATGAAACATCTAAAGGGCTTGATTATGTTGAAGTTCCAGAAACCTCTGTTTATGAAGAACTTTCTGTACTCAAACAAAAAACGTCAGCTACTGCTATTGAACAAACTTATAAGAAAGAAAATAATGCCATTGTTTGTAATGATGTGAAATGTCTGAAAACCAGAGAAAACCATGATGGAATATCTAAAGAGGTTGATTATGGTGGAGTTCATGAAAGCTTTTTTAATAAAGAACTTGCTGTACCAGAACTAAAACTGTCAATTACATCTATCCTACAAACGCATAAGGAAGAACGCAGTATCATTGTTTATGATGATGTGCAATCTCAGGAAGCCAAAGAGGATCATGATGAAATAACTAGAGGGGCTACCTACATTGAAGCTTCTAAAAGCCATAGGAGAAATGTTACGAAAACACAGAAGCGTTTTTTTAGGAAAAATCTTTCTGCATTGAAAACAGCTCGCTTTGCGAGAATTGCTTTATTAAAGAAATCGACTTTTTCTACAAATCTATCTAACACTGCAACTTTAATGAAATTTACAACAAATGTTTCCAGACATACAAAAAAACCTTCACCAATTTATACTTCTACAAGTCCTGCCACATCAAAGAGATCGATTTGCACTACAAACCTTGATCTACCACCTGTACAAACAATTGCCTCTAGAAATATAGCTACTCCAATACAATCCATTTTTACTTCAGATACCACATCAATGCCACTAGTTTTTTCAATAAATTCTTCTTTACCACCCCTACAACCAATTTTTAGCACAAAATTTGCTACACCAACTACTTTTACAGCCAAATCAACTACAACAAAGCTAACACCTTTCATAACAAGTTCTGTTTCAATTGAACCAAAATTATTCTTAGCATCAAATTTTGTTGCACCAAAAGAAAGTACAATGTCTGACATTCAAGAAACAGTTGAAGCTCAAATGGCAGATAATGTTGCAGAAAGCAAACTCGATTTTAGCTATTTCAAATGTTTCTTATGCAATGAGAAGTTTCATAATAAAAATCAACTCCATAAAATTCACTTTCCTTTTGAATGTCTAACTTGTTCTTCATCATTTATTGATAACACAGGTCTTGAAAATCACAATAGAAGATACAATAAATATAAATGCTCAGCTTGTAACAAAGGAAATATACTTCAGTCTGACATTCATGAGCATAAAGAAAAGCATGTCATCAATGGAGATGAATTAATGACAGTTAAATTACAAAAAATACCTTGTAAACTTGATTTTGAATGTCCTGTGTGCAGAAGAGTTTTCGATATGGTACAATTTTTTATTCAACATATGAAGCGTTTCCATATTGAGCATAAATGTAAATATTGTGGCAAGCAGTTTTTGAAATCTCATCAATCTAAAGAACATGAAAGAAATCACGAGAAAAGGAATGATGAGTTTGTAAAACTTGCAGCTCTTAAAAATGATGTTTTCTATAAGAAAATGTTTAAGTGTGTGTATTGTGACAGTTCTTTCGAACGACTCAATAATTTGTTGACTCATATTAAGACGTGCAAGGACTGTTCACTGAATTTAAAATCATTGAAGACACATGAAGCCATTGACAAAGATTCACAAAAGAAATTTAGTATTCAGTCTTTAGCAGTTAACTCGTTTGGAAACGATACAAATACTATTTATAATCCAACATATGAATGTTACATTTGCAATATAACTTGTCCTGATAATGATGAATCCTTATTTTTGAAGCACTATTTAATTCATTTTCCCTTTGAGTGTCTAAACTGTACTTCATCTTTCATGGATAGCACTGGTCTTGAAAATCACAGGAAAAGATACAACAAATATTCATGTTTCGTTTGTAAGAAAAAAAATATACTCCAGTCCGAACTAGAAGATCATAAAGAAAAACATTTCAATGATGGAATTGAGATAATTGAAGATAAAATTCGGAAAATGTCTTGTAGCTTTCAGTTTGAATGTCCTGTATGTAGACAAGTTTTTACTATGGAACATAATTTCACCTATCATATGAAGACAGCTCATCTAGAGCAGAAATGTAAATATTGTGGAAAAGTGTTCGATATTGCTTCTAATTTAAGAAAACATGAATTATACCATGAAAAACGAAATGAAAACATAGAGAATATTCAAAATGCGGCTCAAGATATAAAAATGTATAAGTGTATACATTGTAAGGAATCTTTTGAAGACATAATTTCCTTGTTAACACATACAAAGACACACACAGATATTGAGGTTGTCAAACTCAAGAAAAGTTGCATAACTCTTGACAATGATATTCTGAATACAAAAAAGACCCTCTCTGCAAGAAATTTAAAAAGTTATTCATTAAGAGGGCGACAAAATGTTTGTACCTTGACTGTTAATAAGGAAGTGATTTATGTCAATGGAAAAGAAATTGATACAATTTCTTGTGAAAGTGGAATTTTAAGAAATGGAAATACAGATTCAAGTATCACAGCTATAATAAAAGATGAAAATATGTATTCAACAACAGGAAGTGAAGGTGCACATATTGACACTGATATCAGTCGTAATAGCAACTCTAATTTTATTGACTCTATAAGAGGTGTCATAAATGTTGTTGATGAAAGAAAGACAAACGTTAATAATGAATCAATGATTGAAAGTAATGATTCCAGAATGGAGCTTGATGATCATTTTGGCATTAGAATAAGGAATAAAAACAAGATCCTGCCTGTGGGTAATTTAAAAAAATGTCCATTAAGAGGGCGACAGCATGTTTGTCCTTTGACTGTTAATAAGGAAGTGATTTGTGTCTATGGAAAAGAAATTGATAAAATTTCTTGTGAAAATGGATTTTTTAGAAACAGAAATACAGATTTAAGTATCACAACTAAAATGGAAGATGAAAATATGTATTTAACAACAGGAAGTGAAGATGTTCACATAGACACTGATATCAGTCCTAATACCAATACTAATGATATTGACTCTGTAAGAGGTGCTATTGATAAAAGAATTTCAACCTTTGATAGTGAATCAATAATTGAAATCGATGATTCACGGATAGATGTTTATGATGATTTTGATATCCATTTTCAAATAAATTGATGAAATAAAGCAGAATAATTTTTTTAATACTATTTGATCTTTTTTATAATTTTGTTTTATAAGTTAAGAGGAACCTCTTTTTTTTAAAAAAAAAGTTCTTTTATGGATAGTCTGTAAATTTATCTCTAGAAACCCTGGAAAACATTTGGAAAGTAAAAGCACCCCTGGAAAAAGTGAAAATATCATTCATGTTTTTTTTTCTGTTGATTTATTGTCATTCTGATTCTTTCCTTCATACTAAAAATCATAATTTTGCACTGATGCACTAGTTAATTCATCTATTACGAGTCAGGTGAAACTTTCAACCCTAACTCTTTATTGAATACTGTTATATTTTACTCTTTTTTTCTTACTTCATGCCTCACTATTGTGTGAATGCTTGTTTGGCAGATCAATTGTTATGATGCAGAAAGTAAAAAGACCTCGATAGCCACTAGTAATTGACACCATAGAGAAGTCAAGGATTAGTACTTGTGACTTTTTGTGCACATAAGGGGTTGTCACCAAATAATCTTTTGATTGGTTCATGTAGAAATGTTTTCTTCATTTTGGATTTCAAAAAAACATCAAATTGTGACTTTTGGCATGACTCCTAAGGTAAAGTAGGCTTAAACATAGGATTATTAGATCGATGTTCTGTTATGCGAAACACGCACGCATTTGTTTTTGAGGGGCACGGTTGTCTTTTTTATCGCCAAAAATCCGTATTTGATTTTTTTATTCAAATTCTTTTATGTGAACAAACTTTTCAGTTTTGTATTGAATAAAGTATGTTCATGGCCTACTCTTTATGAAGACTTATCGATTCGTTTGTACCCAGTTGCATTGTCTTTTTCAATTAAAAAGAATAAAATCAAATGCAATTGAAATGCTAGATTCAATAACTATATAACTCTATGGTTTTTTCACTTATAGAGGTTTTCCACTAGTAATTTTTCTTATTTTTCGAACTGCTTTCATTGTATGCAACAGATTTTTGTATACCTATATTATATAATAGAACACTTTGGTTGAGAAAAGGGTTGAATACGAATGAGCAAAGCAAAGAAATAGGAAATGATTCGAGTTTACGAAAATTTTATCTTTGAAAAGAACTAGAATGATAAACGAAAATAGTGATAACAACATCCAAAGCACAGTATTGTGACTGTCACTACTTTTTGTCCATATTCACTTGAATCCCGATATTCTTGACAGTTCGATTTTTTGGATTGCTCCTTAGATCAATTGTTTCAAATTTCCCTAAAAGAGTTTCTCTGTGATCATTTCTGGTAACAAAGTTGTTTGCTACATCAATAAGGGAAAGTTTATCAAGTTGATCTTTGTGTATATGAAGGATTATAGCGTTGTTTAAACGGTTCATTCCCATATTCGAACGAAGATAAGTAAATAAACGATGCATTGCACTCACTGCGTTGGTGCCTGGCATTACAATGATCAGTTTGACTAGCTTAACGACTTCATTGATCAAAGGTTTTCAAGCCTCATTCAACTTTTTCATTTCCTTTCGTATATCATAGCAATTTGTGACTGTTTCAGTTGCTTCTAAAACGAGGGGGAGGGTTCGTAACTGAACTTTCAAAATTTCTTTGTCAAAATTGCCCTTGTAAAATTGAATGACTTGATCAAATTCGGTTTTGAAAGATTTCTGGTTGATCGCTTTTAGAAGCATTTGTTCAAGGCACAAGTACATCTTGAAATCTGGTTGATTGAAACGATCTTTCAAGCAGCTCATGACGTTGTTGATGGCATCGTTGTATTTCTGCAAGTAGTCATCCTCTGGTGTTTTTGGATGCTCTGCTGGTGCCCACATGGCTTTAATGGAGGGATTTCTATTCCGAGGCAATACGGGTGCATCGATCTTATGTTTGTTCGCAAAGATTGTGACCTTTTTTCAAAAAAGTTCGAAGTCATTGTCATTTCGCAGGCGATCCAAAGTTTCAATACACTTCTTTGCATTTTCATGTGCGTCATTTGTTGTCATTTGCTTGCCCTGCAAGGTTTGATTGAGGTTATCAGTATAAAAAAGGATCAATTGTGCAAGATGTTTTCCGAAGCAAAAAGGAACAATTTTCCAAAGACCAGTCCCACAGCTCTTGCAACTCCTTAAAGTTTTCAATCACACTCTTCAGACACTCAGCTCGAACTGTCCACCTGGTATGACAAAACAGCTTTACAGTATAGTCCAAGAGAATTAGATCAAAAAGTAGGTGTTTGCGGAATAAATTCCTAACAAGCTGAATTTTTGTATATGAGT
>JAUKPT010002632.1:0-12995 GCA_032273505.1 Nanomia bijuga
TCGAGCACCATAGGAATCAAACGGGGGTCAAAAGGGTATGGAATTGTTAATCTGTCTACAAATAGCAACTAAAAGCTGAAAATTATCAAAGATATATATTTTCATTTTTTCTAGATTTGAATATTTGACCATTTGGGCAAATAGTATAAAAGGTATAAGGTAAAAGATTGTCTATATAGATACAAATGATGATTGAAAGGGACAAAATTTAAATTATGAGTCGAAAAGTTGTAGAATGAATTCTGCCATTGAATTTCCCGTATAAAAATATCTATACGCAAATTTTAAGCTTTTACTCGCAATTTGTAGCCATATTGGCAATTTGTTACCCTTTCTTCCCCTTCTTTGACCTCTAGGGTGCCCCATAAAGACTAAAAAGGCAAGGATGGTAAAACAGTGACATCCACCATTAAATTTTATCGTATGAAAAATATATCTTTACATATTTTGAACCTCGAGAAACTAGTTCCAGGTGCATTGACAGTGTTGACCTTTATTCGATCCCCATTTTGACCCCCTCCCCTGGCCCCGAAACACGTTTTTGGCATATCTTTTCAAAAATCGGTTTGTACCAATAAATTCAGCACCCAAAAACTGATCAAAAACGGTTGAAAAGTAAAACAATACACTAATGAACAGGCTAGTATGTGCGATAATAAGGCAAAATTTTGTAATTTTGATGTTTTTTAACCGTCCATAGAAAACTACATATTGTTTTTCAGACCCAAGTTTATATATAAAAAATGATCAGTTTTTTTAAGCTCTATCGATTGATGCTATTCATTTCAACTTTTGCCAAATTTAATTTTTAGCACAATAGGGGATGGGGGTCCCATTTTCCCTTGCTGACGGGGTAGGAAATTATTACCAAATAATTTCTTTCGATTTTTACTTAGAAACATCGCGCACACCAATTTTCCCATGAACTTTTACTCAGATCCAGGATTATAAGGAAAATATCCTTATAATTTGACAGGAACTAGTCTTGGACAGTGAAAGGAATAATGTGTTGAGAAAAAGGTACGTTAGTGGAAGGAAAGAACTACAAACAGTCTTAAAAAATGACTACTTTAAGTCACTTATATAAAACTGAATTTCAGTTAAGTGTGACAAAGATAATTAATGGCTACCACTAAAAATTTATTCAACATCTCACTATAATAAGTGATAGAAACGCGCATCAAGGGTTCTAATGAAAAGAGTGGGTTTGAACATGAATATCAAATGATGAGTTAGTAAAATATAAAGAGAAGATAATAATTCTTTTATACAAAAGCAGATGATTTATCATAAATTCGATAAATGAAATTGATATACACATTGAAACTCCTCCAGGGATATCAATTTTAATAACCCTCTTTACACATATATTTACTTGTGTTTTTCCTCATTTTTTCAACGAAAACAGTGTTAAAATCTCGCACGTATACTAATTAGAACCCGCTAGAACAAGGATGATTTTTGTTAGAATTCTTACTATTACTAATCAATATCAAAATGGAAATTATGAATATCAATACCAAGAAAAGTAAAAAATGTGGATCATTACGTTTCGTATATTGAACATTTTAAAGTATCAAGAGACATTGGAAATCCGTGTCACGAACTATCAAGCTGCAACAAAGAAAATGATAAGTACTACTTCGATTTTCATTGATTCATTGTATTGGCTGTGAACTAGGAACTGGACTAACTCGAAACATTTTTCTTTCACGAACATTTAGTTCCAGACGTTTTATTTGTAGCTATATGCATTCAAAACGCTTAGGATCTGAACTTGAGTGGAATCGATCATTCTATAACGTTATCGGTACATGTTGAGACCGATACTTTTAAATTATTTTATTTGTGTGTTGTTTAAATAACTGTGTATAGGTTTATACAGATGAGCCTTATTCCTGATTTATTTAGGTTTGAAATTAGGCAAAATTATGTATCTATCGAATTTGACTAACCAAGTCAATAAAAGCGACCCACAGATATAATATTGAGATTACTTCCTTTCTGGCACGTATGCTGCATGCAAGGTACTATGTCATGAATTCAGGTGTAGGGCGCCTTCCTAGTTGCAGTATATTTCATAACATGTTTTTAACGACGTTCAATAAGGATATCTCTCCATCCATCCATCGGTGTAACTCGATAACTTACGTAATTTCCTTCCAGCAGCTCTGGCTTCTTCCCATTCTTCAGCCCGCTTCTTCTTCGCTGCTTCGACATCGGTCTCCGATATGAAATTCATTTCACTTCATTCTTCTACTCAATTAACAGTTAACTAAAAAAACATTACAATACATTACAATATAATAGATCCGATTGTTTTGAAAAAAAGCAAAATTTTAGTGACTATAACATTTTTTGTTTTTGATGGTCAAAATCGTTTCATGAAGGTATTAGCAAAATATCACAATAATATGGAAACAAATATCATTAATGGTTAAAACAAATATCATTTCTGATCTTTCTGCACTTTTATACAAATATAAAATTATTTTAATGTTTGTTTTGGCAAAATTCATCTCCGCTTACCAGTTCGTCCACTTCTTATCTGTTTATGGCAGATTCACGTTCATTTAAGGAGAACCAGAATTTAATTTTTCGTTCTGCAATGACCCTATTCAAAATGGTATTCAGCTTGCAATATCGAGTAAGTAAAACATAAATATAAGAGTTAAGTCCGCCCGTGTGATTCGAATTTACGTTTCTTAGTCTGCGATGACCACTTTCTGCTACCTGGCTCACGTTTTAGAATTATTTTGCAAATGCCTGTTCATGTAGTCAAAAGAATAATTCTCCTTGGATATGAATTCTAATCCTAGAAATTAAGTAAAATAATATAACGTATGTGTACCGGGTATACCCTAGTTTGGCCAAATAATAGTAAAATATAGCCTATTTCAAAGGTTTTGACACTTATTCTAGTTTTTTTTTTACTTTTTCTTAACCAATTTTTAAAAGCAAGGGCTTTTTGAAAAATGAATAAGGAACTTAACATTGGTGAATAAAAAAATATTCTATTTTACGAAAAATAAAGAAGATAAGGGAAAATTTTCAACTTCTTCATTTTAAAATCTTTATTAATAAAATAATTACTATGTTTGCTGAAGCCTATTTTTCTAAAGAATGTATCAAAAATACACAAAAAGTCGTACCTACCCTTGACAAAAGTCCCCTAACTCTCGATAGAGGGGTCCAAATGACCTGAAACCATGCAAAAGGTTGTTAAACTAAATAACCTTGAGATCAGACAATAACAGCGCATTGAATTCATTCTATATCTTGTGTTATTAAACAAAGAAACATCGCGGCCAAACTAAAATCCATTTTAAGAAGTTGGAGACTGCCATACTTTGAAACGTTATACTGACCACCTAATTCGAAGTAATCATTATTATTATTATTATTTTTTATCATTATTTTACTTACCTAATTTGTCTGAACCGGTAAGTGTAAAGATTTCTAGGATTTTTTTTAATGAAAATGCGATTATGTAGCCTAACTAGGGTCAATTTTGCAGGAATTAAATTTTGTGAAATTCAACGAAGTTGACAAGAATTGCTGAAAAATCATGAATCATTGAATTTAATTCCTGAAAAAAATAATAGGGATTGTCAACATAAACGGTAGGAAATCGCATCATCAATAATGCGACAATTCAGCATAATTTGATGTTTTGTTCAAGCTAAAATTAATGATATAATTTTTTAGTGATCCAATCATACTTGATGATGTCATTTTCAATAAATCAAACTTTGAAATTAATCTGCAGATACCCCCAGGGCATTTTCAAAATGGTAGGTAAATGTGAAATCTTGGTGAATTAGCAACGACGAATTTGTTCGTTCTGTTACAAGCTATGTGAGGCATTTCAACATGCGACCAACACGACGAATCAAAAATAACACCCATCGAATGCAAGGGTTCAAAGAAGAAACGGGGAAACGGGGAAATTACCCAGTTAAAATTTAAGATTTTACCCAAATTTAAAATTTAGAATTCCCCGGGTGAATATATGATTCCTGTTATATTGATAGTATTTTATGCATTATTCCGCGGCTGTAAATTATTAGAAATATTATAGTTGAAGCTCTTAGTAACTCAAAGCTTAAACGAAATTCGTCATTCATCGAATTAAATCTGAAGGCCTTGAATTCATTAAGGGAAGTTGACTCCAGAACTAAATTGATCTAAAACAACGACAAACATGCTTTTTTAGAACAAAGAAATATATTTTACTCGTTCTATACAGAGAGTATATACTGAGAATATGATACAATAAATAAATACAATATATTTGAAAGCCTTAGAAATATCATCGTTTTTGTACTAACAATGGATAAATATATCTAATCTTTTGTTGATGATGTACCACCAAAATCTGATTTCCTTTTGCGGAGTTTCGGTTTCTTGACCAAATATTTTGCCCATTCTTTATTACATGGCTTACTTGGCTCAACAAAAGATTTCGGTATTCTTGTTCCACCAGGTGTAATTGGTGGACATAAAGAGAAATCCCACATCCGTCTAAAATAATAAAACATGATACAACTTGAGAAATATATGGGTAACAAAGTTCCCTCAATAAATTATCAAATACAGCATCGCAGGATCATAACCAATTAAAAATAAAATGGAAGGGAAATCATGGCTTATGTATTGCACTTTTGTATCAATCTTACCATTGAAATATCTGGGCAAGATTTGAGGATACTTTTAGGATTTTGGCATTTTTAGATATACTTTTGGTATTTTCCACTAAAACTGTTCGACTAAAAAAAATACTTTATAGATGGCTTTCTGGCTTTTTTTAACATTCTTCTATATTGGCAAAAATTTAAAAATGTCTGAAACTGTCAGAAATGTCGGAATTTGACAATAAAAACTTCGGAATTCGTCGGAAAATGAATAGTTATTCTCTATTTTCTATTCTCTAATAGTTATTTAATTTGTTCAACTTATTTCAGATATAGTATTAACGGGGGAGGGGATAAAGTCATGTCTGTTAAGAAATAGCAAAATATTACGGATTCGGATTAAGAAAAATTTCTATCACATAAAGAAAAATAAAGAGTCTTTTATTCATGTATAGCTTAAAATACTTTCTAATCGAGAAAATAAAAAGTTTACAAGAAAATCAAAAACACGATTTCGTGAAACCAGAATCCGTAATTTTTTCCAGTTTTTGTCTGTTAAAGGCCAGGGGAGGGGGTAAAGTTTTAACGGCCAAAGGCTGCTAAGAATTACGGATTCAAAAGTATTTCAGATTCAGTATTTTGCTGCTTTAGTTGCTTTTATTATAGAGAATCTTAACTGCTAATTGAAATGGTCTACCTTGATGTTACAAATTTCAACGAATCAAACAATAAAATTGGGTTTAAGAACACCCATCATGCAACTGATATTGCTCTCTAACCTGACATGTACCAAACCAGCAACACTATCTTCACCTTGCTTCCAGAACAAGCGGAAGGGAAACATTGGGTCAACTTGAGTGAGTTGTTCTTGCCCTAAAATGAAATAAAAGGATAATGAACAATTTTTAACAATTAGTTTGTTTAATTTCATTTTCACTCTTAATTCCCTTCATAGCATTAAGGCGTTTAGGATTTAGACATTTTGAATTTTTGCCGTAGAAAGAAGCTTTTTCGCTGTAGCTGGCCATAATATAAGTATAAAGGTTGAAAAGAAAAAGAAATTCGCCCGATCAAGTATTACAATCCTGCTGGAAATTCTAATTTAGACCCCAATGTTTTCCTTGTCCTTATCAGAATCCATTAGAGATAACCAAAGCACAAATATGAATAATAAAAACCACTCACGATTTTCTTTTCTTTTCTTTCTTTTTTCTTTCTCGACCCGGTTCATTTCTTGCGCTTCTTCCTCGCGAAGTGTCCGTAACGCCCATTCTTCATTTTCGTAGATCTTCGCATTTGTTTTCAGAAGTTCTGATGCACTTTCAACTTTACCATGAAACTTCTCATCATCTTTTTCAGTCACAAATATACCTAAAAGAATATCGCTAAGTGGGTCATTTCAAGGTATTTCAAAATAATTTCCCTATGTTTGATATTTTCATGCATAATTAAAAAATTGGTTAAGAAATAGTGAAAATATATCGAAACCTAGAAATAGTAATAAGACTTTCGCCAAAGATTTTCTGGAGGAATGGACATTTCTTTAAGGGTAATAAACTGTTTTAGGCTTTGGACAAATCATTTACATAAGCGTACACGAATATCATATAGGCTATCTTAAATATCTCATACGCATTTCTCCCACAGGCAGGGATCCATGTCAAATAGGAGTGGGTGCGCGCTAATTGGTAAAATAAAGAAATGATGCAGGAAAAAGAGTTTTACTTTTTGTCCTCTTCTGTTCTATTATTCGATCTTTATAGACATGAAAGTCTTTGTTTTTTAAAGCACTAAACCTTTCTTAAAAAACTGTCGGTGAAAGTAAAGGAAATGATAATGATCATGAATGGAATAAAATATAAGTAAATTGATAAATTGTTGGCATTATATGATTTCAAAAAGAAAACAGGGATTAAAGAAACAGTTCCTTAAAAATCCGGAAATGGTTGCGATGTTAACGTTTGGCAGGCAACAACGGTTTGCAGCAGTTATAGTACAAAAAAGCTGTTTATTGTTAGTCAATTACAAAACCGGAAATCCGGAGGACTTTAATCCCTGATAAAACTCTCTAAAATCACGTTCTCAAGGAATACATTAAAGTACGTGACATTGTCAGACGACCTTTTTTTGGACGTTTCTAAACGTTTTGAGAATTAATTTTCCAACGAACTGCAGACGTTGTTTTGATAATGAATTATCACGCAACTGACATAATATACTTAACTACTTTACTTCAAAACTACTCAATGGAATTGATAAGCCCATAGCTGTCTATGTCGTGGAGACCTTTTCATGGGTTATCTACATATCAACTGTCCATTTTGATTAACATGACTCTCTTTAACTTGGGGAAGACCAAAAACAAAAACAAAATACAAAACTTCATTCCATAGATAAAACACAAATCCTATTTCTCTTCTACTGTAAAATACTTTCTATAAAATCCTTCACTCTCAAAATCTTTGACTTGCAAAAAAACAAGAACGAATATTGTTCATGATGTAATTTGTTGAAAAGATACTGCATTTTTATTCAAAAAGGATACAAGTTTTAAATGGTCATTCTGGCAACTAACTATAGATATTAACTTCTGCATCTCCATATTTCACCATTACCTAGAAAAGAAGAACATTGATCCAATTGATTGTGGTTGGGAGAGCCTACAATAATTGCCGTTTTATTCTGGAATCCAAATCAATTAAAAATTAATTCTACACTCGTATATTATTTTTTGTTCAAAACATATTTTTATTTCTCTGATACAAAATATCTTAAGTACTGTTTCTCAATATCTAGGAGAAATCTAGGCATTTGATTGGCTAAATATTGCATAAAGATGACGGCATTCCAATTATAGCTTTCAGTTTTGAAAAAAGATGAAAACAAGGACATTTCTCAATTAAGGAGGCGGATCACCCCCTATCAAAAATAGAAAAAGATAACGCTCTGTTCTTTTCTGAATTTTTTAGTTTAACATCTTTTTGTAAGGTTTTAGGTCAATTGGACACCCTGTCGGAAGTATAGAGGACTTTTGTAAGGAGTAGGTACAAATCTTCCTATATTTTCAATACATTTTAACTAAAAACAAAACACCAGTTATTTTTTGTTTTGATAGTGATAGCTATTCTTTTCGAAAATGCTATGAGTTTTTTTTTGAAATTTTGTGATACTGGCGTCATTTTTTAGGAAAAGTGCTGACGGCAGCAAAATTATGAACCAAGGCGTCCTTTTTTTAAACTTTTCTGGTAGATCTTACGAAGGACTGACTATAATATAACTCTAGCACGTTTTAGCTTATTTGCTTAATTTTTAAAGATTTTACCGAGGGGGTCGAAATCCGCCCCCCTCCCAACGTTAAAACCTCCAAAGAAAAGCCAAACCAAGAAAGGGTTAATCACAACAAACAACTTGACTTCGTGGTAATTTTCAATTTTCAACCAATCAAACAGCTAAATAAGACAATCTCACACATAAAGTTAAAACACACCTTGGTAGATGGCTGTCTTTTTACGAATCTCTCTCAATTGTTTCAGTAATTGACAAACTTCGATGAACTGTGAGACTTGATTTTGTTTGTGTTTCACTTCGACCAATGACTCGCCAGCCGTGGTTTTAAACGTCTCATCCTGAAAATTAAAATAATGATTAAACAGGAATATGATGCTTTAGGGATATAGTTCTTTAATCTGATCATTTATGAATGGAGCGACAATTATATGCACTGGGTAATTTATACTAACATTCTAAATATTACACTGAAGTGTACCCTATAATTATTCTTTCATTTAAACATTTCAAACATTTGAGTTTCTGGAGGGGTTCAAACCCAAGCCTACAATAATACCAACCCATGGGTGTTAATCCATCCTTTATTAGCTTTTATACCGTTCAAAAAATTATATATTATTATGATAAGCAATGAACGAATATTTGTAGATAGAACAATCTTGGTGCTTTTTCAAAGAAAAATATCGAAATCCCATCTCTACCCGGACCTCTATAATCTTAATTCGAAAACATCCACCCCCTGTATGCTGAATTCAAAATTTGAAGAGAATGCGGTGGTAGGAACTAATTTAAACAACCATACACAAGCTCTTATCGAGGCAATGTCACAAAATTCTATCCTAACTGACTGTCCAATGTTAAAGGAAACCTTCTCTTGACATTGGACGTCTCGATGTAACCAAATTGCTTACTCTTTTTTCCATTGCAATTTTTGTACGTTCTTTTTGGAGAGCTTCATCAATTCTTTCATTCAGTTGAATTCGTTTGCTCAAAGATACAACATAATTTTCATTGATAATCTTCTTCTTCCTTCGAATACGCTCCTAATAAAACAAAAGAAAGAAAGTTGGAGTTTGTGATAGCAACTTAATAATTAAGTTTGTTACTTTCTCACCTTCTTACTATTTAGTAACTTTTCTTTCACGACACACTCAAAATGTTTCACTCACCTGGACTAAAAAAGAGCAAACAAATATTATGGCTTTTATTGTGAAAACAATAGATTTTATACTTTTTTTGGAGATTGAAAAGTTTTTTGTGGTTAAATCGCACGCGAGTGAATCTTTGATTGTTTTGGCAGGGTTAAATAACGAAATTCAGGGTCCAATAAGGCTGATTGGCAGTGATTGTTTTTATCCGTTCGAAATGAATTTCGACCGATCTAGTTGATCGACAGAATACAGGTTTCTAACATTATCTAAATGGTGTACATTTTACTCCCCAACCCTGATCTTCGTAGAAACGATATGATTTACTCCTATGGAACTAGCAATGCAGAGTAGACAAAAACTCGTGAAACTCATGACGGGTGCTATGATCGGTGGTAACAAATGTTTTCCGATTATTATCCCTTTCCTCCGAACATTGATCGTTGGTTGGCCGTCATAATTAGCCCTGTTTGGTACCCGAATCACGGATGATTTCTTGAGAATTTCTTGGATTTCCGAGATTTCCGGAAATGACGCTACCAATAATACATATACCTTATTACACACATAACGGTGTACAGGGAAAGGGGGGCAGTACTTCCAGTTCAGACAAATGTCAATTGGTGGGTGGGTGGTTCGTCAAATATTTTAGCTACAAAAAGTACTTTAGAACTTTTGGACAACATTTTGGTAATTTTCTGACATTTTCCATACATAAAAGTTTTGCACTGTGCGCCCCAAATAATGGTTGCTTCCATCAAATATAACGATGGCATATCAAAAAATATATTATCTTATTTAAAACAGAATAGTATAATGCGATTAATAATTAACGCAAAAATATGAAAAATATAACACAGCCAGCCAGTTTTTAACTATTAAGAATGGATTTAGAAATAGTCACTGCGCTTAAATTAATATCTTTTATTTAAAAAACTTGCACGACACAATAGCCAGCACGATTAGGAATGCAATACCATGCATTCACAAAATATTACATGCGTGTGCAAATGTCAATTGCCATATGTTAATTACTGTACTACATATTAATTTAAAAGCAACATCCTCCCTCATTCAACTCCAACACAATTTTGACCATCCTAATGATTTTATTTCATTTTTATTTGGGTATTACTTCTCAGAGTTTCTTCTCATACACTTTTAAGGTTGTATATGCAGTTGATATTAAGGAATCATCGCTAAATTTTGGCCAATTTAGCCAATTGATTGGTTGGAAAATACATCATCAAGCATATAGAGGCATTTTTACCATTTTCTTATCTTATCAAAGCATAAAACTGTGACATTTTAAATTGAGCTAATCAGCGCTTCTTGATGATTTAATTCTTAACCAATCAAACGATTAAAATAGCAGAAATTTGGCGATAATTCCTAACATAGAGTCAATCTTGATGAAGTTAGATTTGGCTCTGCGAGGGTTCTCTCAATATGTAAGATCATTTCTTTCTATGTCTTCCATGCTACGTACAGTTAGAGTAGGACATAATTCTATTTATTATGGTTACAATGATTCTGTCTATTTCATTTTTTATTTAAAATTGATTCATATTGATATTGGCAGATGTGAAGCCACGTTGTTATATGTTGTATAACTTATTTCTCGAGATGAATGAGGAAGGAAATAATGGTCCTGCGCAGTGGCTCGTTGTTCGGTTACATGCATATATTTGAATAGGTAAGGTAAGGTAAGGAAAATTATAAATGGAACAACATGAGATAATACAAACCCTTTTCTTTCGTCTGTTTTTCTGAAGATTTGTGATGAACTTTGTTTGTTTCGGGTTGAAAAGTTTATACTGAAGATCAATAACTTCTTTCTGAAACATAAAGGCATCGTAAACAATGAGTGTGCATGACTTTTCCCAAGTTTGAATTTATTCCTCAGAGTTTTAGCCTCTTCGAATCAACTTAAAAGGGAAAAATTACATTTTTCACAAAATTTTGTCGATTTTCTGCTTTTTTTCCATAAAATTACTTCACAATAAACAGTTTTTTTGCTTTATTTCTTAGTGTTTTTTATCTGTTGACAATGATGTCTATTCTAGTTTTTAAAAATGGAAATCGATTGTTGGTGAGTCCCCATAGCAAATTAAAAGCAGTTTGGATTTGATAGACTCTCATATTGCTGTTTGATTTCACTAATACACCAAATAGTGACATCTCTAATTAAAACAATCAAATCCTTAATGATGTAAATTTTAATTAAACCTCATGCCAAATTTCGCGATTTGCAGACTACCACTGAGAGAATGTTATACACCCTACCTTTGTTTTAGTTACATCTTGCATCAATTTTTCCCAGACCTCTTTCTCAGCTTCCATATTCTCAGCAAGTGAATCATTCAATGTCCGTAACTTCTCAATCAGTCCAACGAATACGAATAAATGTTCTCTGAATTCTTGAAGCTAGATAGATCAAATAGATTGGAAAGTGTAATATATTCATGGGTAAATATTTTAGCCTAGAAAACAATAATTTTCAAGATTTTTCATGAAATTGTGTGTCAGGGCGTAAGGAAACAGGCAGAGCAAGCTGTTAATGCAACAAGCCATCTTCAAATTTTACTACATCTAAAGAAATGAATTCAAAAAATAATTAAAATAATATATAGTATAAACAACAATAACAGGTTCAAAATTAAGGTTATTAGTATATTCTTTTAAAGGCTTTTGCAATAGCAAAAGACACAAAACCTTAATTAAAATATTTGTCAAAAGGGGATATTGGTGGGGTGAAGAGACTAGAATGTAACTCAAAATAAAAATTACCTTCATCAAACCACTGTCTTCCGCTTTATCCAAGGTAGAAATATTTCGACTTTGAATCCACTTCTGGACAATATCAACCATGATCTGCTTATACTCAGATATTGAATCTTTGTTTGGAACATCTTTGACGGTTGGTGGTGACAGAGGAAGAAAGTTTGGAGGAGCATTTGGACTGTGATTTACTTTTACTTCTGGTGTAGGAAAAAACGGTAGTCTCGCTGGGTTCAAATGTGTAGCCACAGGTGGAAACCTCATATTTTGATCTGGTAGAGGTATATTACGTCTAGACAAAAAGTCGCCAGGAGGAATTGGTGGCCGTGGAATATTAGGCGTTAACATTCTATTAAACGGCATATTAGTATTTGTTGGAGGTATGAAGCGAGGTTGAGTGTAACTCCCACGGGGAATTTCATTTAAAGGTGGACGTTGATCATTATTGTTGATGTTTAACCATACCGGTGGCTGTTGTAACTGTATGTTTGGACCTATTGGATTATTGTGAAACTGGGAATTGACATTATTAGTTTGATTTCTCGGTTTGTCCATGTTATTATTCTGGAATTGAGGCCTATTTTGTGCCATATTCATCATACGAGGTGGTTTCTTCTCTTCAATCGAAGGTGGTATAAACATTGGAGCATGAGGTAGTGTCGGCGAAGGTGGAACTGTAAAATTCCCACCAACAGACGGGGGTCGTGCAAAAACATTTTGATTAACTGGCGGATGTTGATATGGTGGTCGCTGATCAGATAAATAGCCGTAAGCATTCGAATTTCCACCAGGGGTGAAATTATTACTTGGATGTTGGTGTCTTATACCAGGACGTTGTTGTTGTTGTTGTGGTGGTGGAGGTGGTCGTTGTTGTTGTTGATACAAATTCCGATTTGGAAATCGAGGATAATTTCTAGACATTTTTAGTCAGTTAAAACAGCCAGGTTATTAGTTGTGATTCGCCCTGAAATAGAAAGAAAAAAGTCATGCCAAACATTGAATACACCTTTTCGGAATTCGCTACTCCATGTTGGATCTATACACATTTTTGATAAATTATTTTGAGGGATAAGCTAGAAATATCTATTTTTAAAAGCGTGAGAATGGGAAAGATCGTAAATCTAAATTCCCATTGAAATGTTAA
>JAUKPT010002633.1:0-12994 GCA_032273505.1 Nanomia bijuga
TTTTTTTGGCGGCTAAATTCTTGAAATATCTTAACATTCACTTAATTTTAACCCCCCCCCCCCCCGTTGAAGGTCAGGTACGTGCCTGATATGTGTTAAATCTGATGACCATTTCAAACTAGCTGTCATGTATTTCATTTTTTTGAAAAACTTTTGTCATTTTCAAGAAAATACATGACTGCTATTTTGAAATGGAATTTAACGACCTTCGAGTTCTCTTCGTCTGTGAGATATTTGTTTGTTTATGCTAAGTCACATCTATAAAAATAATAAATTAATAATGACGCGATTCTATTAAATTGTATTAAATCCAGATTAGTCGAGCTTTACCGAGTGTTAAATATATATTCGTTTCATTTAGAAGATGGAATAAATGCATGGAGAAAATTGTTTATATTCATGTTTCTTCCCTTCAACTTCAATTGATTATTCATTCCTTTATTTTTTTTATCTATTTTTTTATTTATTTATTTTATTTTATTTACCTTATTTTTATGATTCAATTATGATGCAATTTTCGTTAGATTTATAAAAATGTGAAGATGCTTGAGTATAACATTCTGATGGAAAAAATTATTCAAGATCAGGAAAAGAAATGATGCTGTAGAAGTGTGATATGAAATACATGGATTATTATTTTGAAAGCGTAACATATTCATGTTTAGATAGGGAAATTCTTTTAAGCATATGCTAAGGATATACCCCAGCCAGTGGCGTCGCTAAAGGGGGGGATATATTACCAGCATATTACCCAGCCTTGGTTTTTACTTTCATCTTGTCATATTTTTTTACTCTCTTAATTTTTTAGGAAGTTTTATCCATAAAAACGTTCTGTAAAACGTGTATTATAACTAGACCTCCTTCAGAAGCAAGAACAGCTCGAATCAACCCCACCCCACCTCGACACTTTTTCAAGAACTGCAAACTAACAAATTGCCTATCTAGATATTTATTGGCTAATTCCCAGAGATGGACAAAAACAAAGGAAAGCTACCCCGGGTTTGTAAGGGGTGTTGATGGGTAATTTTGATACATTTAAATCAATGATTATGGAAATACACTTTTTCTTTTTATATAAGCAACTTGAGATCAGCCCCAGCCCTAAAAGTTGCTTATTTTTCTCACCATTTTGAGGCTCAAAGTTGCTTAATAGTTGCTTAAGACAATATAGAAAAATACGGAAAGCCGCACAGGCACAACGCTAAATAGAGATATAATTATCGAACTCGAACTTGAGATCACATCCAGCTCCGAAAGTTGCTTATGTCGCCTGAACATAGTTGCTTACGAATTTTCGTCAGCCTCAAAAGTTGCTGTATGCAGAAACTAGCCAGAGTTGACTATATGCGAAAAATGCTGACATTTTGATGATTGACTTTTAAGGTCCACGTGGTTATGAGAGTCTCCCAGCAACATTTCAAAAGAATTGGGTTAAGGTTTATTGCAACGGTAAATATTTTGGCCAAAAGTTCTTATTTCTTCCCCCCACCATTTCGCTATTTTGCCTTATTTCTTCCCTGTTTTAGGGTGCGAAACAATAAAATCTCTTTATTTCTTCCCTAATTTCCTAATTTTGCTAAAAACGATATTTCAAACTGTTTTACTTTTTTTACTTAAATATTAGGAGCATTGGAGAGAGCTACTTTCGTTATTGCAGGTTTTCATTTTTCTTTCTTGACCCTCCGCCCCCTTAACATACATTTTCTATTAGTATAAATGAAAACCTTTTCGAGAAGGGCTTGACCAGCTTCCAAGGTATATATGAAAGTGTATTTTTCACGAAATGATTTTCATGAAGGTGTGGTCGGAATCTTTTTGATCAGAAATAGATTTTATATTCTTTTGAAATTATTATAATTAACTATAATTATGAAATCATTTTAGCCTAGATTAGTTTAAGTTAAGAAGTATCTTTTTATGTTTTTGTCTTCTCAACCTATTTCTTTTTGATAAAATCCATTCTAGATTTTTTGTTCTCCATTACTCACTTATTTGTGAGACAAACTATTATTGCTACTAATAAACATTTCTAAATACTCAGAAACCCCTTCGCATTAAGCCAATCAATTCTTTGAAAGTCGAATCCTCAAAGTGTGTTGCTGTCCCTTAAAGCAAGGTCATTCTGGAATTTCCCTCCTTCGGGGTGGGTTATCTTTCATATTATGCGGCAATTATCCCTTCTACTACTGTTAAGTGTAAGGCCCCCCCTCAACCCGGGTTCTTTTGCCCCCAGCTTACAGTGATTGCGAACCGCTTATTTCGCACCCTGGCTTAAGTCAAAATCAGGCTTCCTCTCTATTTGGTTGGTTGGTTGGTTAGCCCAGTCGGTCAGTGACACGTAAGCTATTGCGAGCTAAGCGAGAAGCATTCCAGAACTGAGAGGGAATGTGATTTGCAGAACATTTCTAGGACGTATATTGAGGGAGAGACTCGGGTAATGAATAGTTTTAATGGACCATAAGTAAGTAAGCAAGTAAGCAAGTAAGTAAGTAAGCAAGCAAGTAAGTAAGCAAGTAAGTAAGTAAATGTTTGTACCACTGTCGCTTTATAGTGAGAGGAGAAAGAGAATAAAAATAAAAAAATAAAATAAAAAAAGTGGTTTGATAGATTAGTCTGTATTAAGCTTCGATTTATTCACTTTTCTTGTTTTTAAAAAGGAAAACCTATTCAAAATAAGTTTATTATTTGTTTCAAAACCTTAGTCATAATCTCCCTAGCGGAAAAGGTATTTTTCTCTTAAAATTGACAATTTTTTCTTTCCAAAGCCGTGAGATTAACTTTTTTAAGGTTGAAAAAATCGTCGTGTTGTGATTTGCCATAGCCTTATTTTGTGAAACTTAATCTGGAAATAGGAAAATAGGTATTTAAAGAAAAGGCGGATCCTTTTTGAGTACTGTTCCCCTCGCTCTTCCCCTCTTATTCGTTTTTATGAAGAAAAAAAAGGGAACGCCTAAAAATTTGAACTTAAAATTTGTAATTTATAGTCTATTTCAAAACGCTTTTATCGTATAAAGTTACAAAGTTGTTCACACGTTTTGAAATAGACTATAACTCCCTCGAACCCTTTGCAACTATTTGAAAATATTTATTTAGGGTCCAAACATATGCTAGCAGATTTTTTAATTTCTACTATACTTCCACAGAAAAGGTTGGAAACAAAACAAGAGGATATACGGAAATAATCGATTACCTATACAATATAAGGGCTGGCAGTTGTCAGTGGCGGATCTGGCCCAATGTCTGAGTGTCTTCAAAATTGATATTTGACTCGTGCTGTGGGAAATTTTGAAAATTTGAACGCTGAAAACGCGTGAAAGCACATACTTCAGGACCTATTTTCCCTCATTTCACTCATATTTTGACCTCATCTGGAACCCAGTTTAACAATATTTAGGGCCAACTATAGTCTTAAATAATGAAAACCTATCGAAAAAAGTTTCTCTTATCAAAAATGAGTGTCTTCATGAAGACACTGAAGACACTCCAGATCCGCAACTGATAGGGTTGCATTTTGTGGTATAAAATCATCTTTTATGATACAACTAAGGTTAACATTTGAAGGAATTAGGTATCCCTCAGAGACAATTTGCAGAAGAGTCTCTGACATTTCCTGACTGTTCCCATACCAATTGTCGGGAAAGTATTGAAAAAACCGAGAAATGTCGATGATGCTTCTGATGGGGACCATATTCAATTAGTAGGAAACTACATCATCAATATTCAGATTTTGACATTTTGGACATTTTGGACAATAGACAAAAGACAAAATTAAGTTAAATTTTATTTAGCGTTGCTGGTAATAATCAAACCAAAAAATAAAAATGAGGGCTTTGAAGAATTAGAATAGAACCGTGCAAGAAAGCAATCAATTCTAATATAAATTAACATTAATGCTTATTAAACTTAAAATGGAAAGAAATGTTTACATTCTGGTAATAATCTAACACACAGAAAAAAAATAAAAATGAGTTGAACGAACCACAAATAAACATGAATAATTAATAGTGATACAGGCCATAGAGAACAGAACCAAGTAAATAAGAACACAACCAAATACACATGTTTTCTAAATAAATCATCATATCGAACCACAGAAACATAACATTTGGTAAGATGAATTTTTCAAAAACAAAACAGAAAACTTTGAACGATGGATAGCAAGACAAGACCACAGCATTGCCAACATCAAAATGAATTATGCATTAAAACGATGTGCAAAATTATTGTTTTTTATAGGAGTTTTGACCACTCGAACAAGACATATTATGTTTTTTTTCTATTAATAATGATAATATAAATTTCGCACAATTTGATCAAAAAATGGCCAAAACCCAAGGTACATCTGACAAAGAAACATTTTTTTTTGATTAATTAATTATAGAGTAGAATCAATGTTTAATATTTTGTCACGCTATTGAACAGAGAATTCGTAAGCTGGATGAAGAACATTTTTGATCCTCAAACTAGTACTTATAAATATATTTCCAGGACATATTCTAGAGGTATAGGAATAGGTGTGTTTTTACAGAAAATAAGACCAAAGCGAAACCCCTATCATATCATTTTTTACCTCAAGCTGTGGAATATTGGAAATTGAAACCTATTTTATGTTAAAAAGAATTACTCTTATCAAAAACGAGTGTCTTCATGCATACACTGAAGACACTATCCAGATCCGCCATGAATTTTTATCTTAAATTTCATCTTAAATGTGTTAACAGATCAGCTGAATCAAGTGTCTGCTTTCCTCTATTATAAAACTTCAAAGAACTGAGATTGGTGATAGTAATTGGTCTAGAATAATATCTTAAAAATATGAATATGAATCAAAGCTTTAAATTACCCAAAATGGGAGGGGAAGATAGCAGATCATTATCTTTTAAAACCCACTAATTACTGACATAAAAATTCATAACATAACTCAAATCAATATCATAATTAGTATCTAACCAAAATTAGCCCAGAATTTTGATTGCCAATCCAGTCATGCAAAAAAAAAGCTTAGTTTACAAAAGTATTTATCTATTTATTTTTGATCTTGTGTATACCATTTATGATAACTACTGAACTACTGACTAGCTAAAAAAGATTTGGAAAATCTAACTATGATTTCCATTAGAAAAGAAGGGTTTCTTTCCAAAAAATCATAAACTTAGAAATAAAAGAATAGCCAGGAAATGGGGGCCCACAGCAGGTCCAGGCAGAATCCTTGTGGGGTCAAGAGAAAAAAATGGTAATACTTATTATAAAAAAGATGTGCACTGAGCATTTTATGTCAGTTTTTAGCAAGATAACTTATGCTAACCAAGACTGACAAAGGTTATGTCGCAAAAACCTGGCATAAAGTACTTAGTGGACACTAGGAGGTGTAAGCAGTAATTCTCATCAGGCCAAAATTTTGGTTACTTGAATCAATAACTAATAGTTATTCATTAACCCTACTACGACTCAGCTTTTTAGAGATTACCGTGACTGGAGGAGGGGGGGGGGTGGGGGCAAAAGGATCAATCAATTTTTGGTAGAAACTTATCATCTCATTAATTATTCACACTACATAACTAATTACTGTTAGAAGAACGACTGATGAACAAATTTTGATATGAGTTTTCCGAAAAACATGTTATTTTTCAGCCCATGAATGATAGTTGAGAAATTAAACTTTTCATGTTGAGAGAAAATCATTTCCGAGTCTATAAGAGGAGACTCATTTCTCAACTAAAAGTCCAGAAAAGTTGCAGAAGTCAGCATATGAAATGTAGTGCTGCAGGTCGTTTTGACCCCTCCCCATCATCGGTAGTAGGGTTAAAGTGGTGTTATTAAAAATGATTTAAATTTAAGATGAAATATTTATGCCATACACAAGTAGAAAACTTGATGAATTCAAAACAGTACAGGCTGGTCAAAAGAGGTAAGGTATGCACTTCTGATGCAGAAAACGTATCCAAGGTTTAACTGCTAATCAAGGGTGCAAAATAATATTCAACAATAAAATTATAGCACTAGAGTGCTTTCAATGGTTAATAGTACTCTACAATATAAACTGCAATGACATCGTTTTATAAAAAAAATAATTAGAGAATACTTTTCACCTTTTTTAAATAACATTTTCATAAAATAAAAAGTCAAAATAAAATAAGATAAAAATAGTGAGAATCTTAATGAGAATGAAATTGACATGATAAAATAAAAAGTAGAATAATTACTAATGCAATTGATAATAGGTAGCACTCATGTTATTCCAAGACTAAATAGTCACTCCTCCTAAATTGACTTATCACTTGCGTTATTTTTCAAAAACTTTGACTTCATGGTATATTTTAAGCTGCTTTAGAGCAGTTCTGGGGTTTGTTGGAGCTACTCTTGATGGTTTCATTGAATAAAGTAATTGTTTGGACAACTTAAAAAAAAAACACAGGAAATTCCTAAAAACTCGGGACAAACTTTCAAAAAAACAGGAATTCCTGGTTTACCAGGACAACTTGCATCCATGGAAATCATGAAAATATTCATATGTGAAGCAATCGAATGTAAGGATTCTTGATGATGTAAATTTCATCCAATGAAATGACAATATCGCAGATTTATTTGTAGACAATCTCTAATGCAATCAATTCATCATCTGTAGAATCAATCGCAAGTCAGATTACAAAATAAGAAGGAGACCATCTAATCCGAAATGACAAAGGTCATTGGCCAATATTGGAAGATTAATTATTCTTATTAAGACTTTCTGGCAACAGTCTATTATCGTGTTGCCCAAAAATACGGTCCCAAATAATTATTATCAAGAACTTATCACAAGACTATAGACCAAACCATAGTATTAATAATTATGACCAGAGGTTCAATATACGCAAGATAATGAATTTATCTATTCAATCTTTGGCACTAACCCAAAAATTGGGAAATAACCTGTTCGTGACAGAATTATTTCACATTTCAAACCAAAAAAACGTCTTCGTGTAGATAATTTGCTTTATAAAAGCATGAAAGGTAAACAAAAGTAATTATAACCAAGCAACGGAATGACTTTAATTGGAAAAGGTTAAATATCCTAGATAAAGTAGGGTGAGGTATGGCTACGATAGACAGTCTCGTCAACTCTTATTAACTGATCACGCGATGAATCCTTCAAGTTATTAAGGAAAATTTTGATTTCTACTCTGGGGGAGAATGGAGGACACTGTTTGTTGGCCAAAATTTTTACTGGTCCTATTGTAGAAGCTCTTTTGATACGACGACTTAAAAAGTTACATCAAGTGTTTGATCTCCATTACCATTAACAATTAGATACTATGTACCCAAGTTCACTTGCATGACGACATCAGCAAAAAAAATAATCAAAAGAGAACTAAGAAAAAAACCTGTCTGTTTTCGAAAAAACAATCATAAAAACAATGTTTTCAAACGTTACGAGTAGAAAGAGAAGGAGGGTTTTGAATTTCACCTTAATCTTAATGTTTGTTTATCTTTATTTCATATCTAATACCATCCCTTCAATATTCAATTACACACATGAGAAGTAATTACTTTTCTGTTTTTCTATCGAACCAACGCTTGGTATCAGATTGGATTGCAAGATTATACCTGTCAAAACATGCATAGTATTACATCAATTTAAGAGAAGAAAAAAATCATTAAAAAAACAAGTGTAACAGGAAAATCTCATAGATCAGTTAATAGAGATATTTTGTATGATTTTAATCTTTTCATTTTTGCATAACTTAACATAAAAAGTGAAAATAAAAAGGAAGGTCCACATCCTTAAGTAAAACGAGGGATACAGCAATAATCTATTTTCGGGGTCATATTTATCAAATAATAAAAAAGAAAAACTGAAAGAAGGATATAAATCAAGTATTAAGATAAAAAGAGGAAGGGATAACGTTTCTAATTTGATACAATTTAGGGTTCAGTTCATGTTTCAGTCACTAATTATACCCAGATAAAGAGAATGACTAAAAACTGCCTTGTCTAATTAGTACCGACAGAATTCTATTTCAAAAATATGGTGAGATAACAATAAAAGTATTGATGCTTTAACTTTTACAAACTAGATTAAAATTAATAAAACTAAAGAAACAAGTTAGTTTAAAAAAAGAACTCAAGTATTGACTTTAGAAAATTTTTTTCTCTTGCAGCAACAAAAATTGAACTATTTTTTCATATATTTTGTTCAAATTACCTAACACTTTTTTATACCTTTAATTGATAGGAATTGTTTCCAATACTGCTTTTGAATGAGAAAATAATACTGCTGCTTTTTTGGGGGGAGGAGGGGGGATGTAATGCAGGTGGAGATTTGTTTGTTATCATGTCTTTACAATCATAAAGATTGTATAATCAATTTAATTCCATGCAACTGGATTTGTATATTGTATTTAATGGTTCTTTGTTTCTTTATGTTACTATGATATGTGGTTAATTGACAAGAAAATGGATAGTAAAACTTTAATGCGATACTCAATCCTTAATTATAAAGTTATTACATTATAAATAAACATTATTTTCAAGGAGAAACTAATTAAATGTGTAAATTATATCTGTTTACAAGTAGTAAAGATAGTTGTTGACAATAAAATATTAACTTAAACATAAAAAAAGCAATATTATTTTTCTTATCCAAACAAGAGAGATTTGCCTTCATAAAATAATTGTTAGGTCTCTAACAGCTGATGTTGAAAAAGAAATTGTTTAGATCTAATGTATTTAGTTAAATTTAATCGTTTAGGTGGCTCTGTTTCCTTCATTCCTCAAATCATTTCTTATATCCTCTAAAGTATCATTCCTCCAAGATCTGTTTTAAAATAGCATTAAATTTAGTACATAGATTGTTAATGTTAAAATCAAACTTATGTATAATTAGTATCTTAGTAACTCAGTTATTCGTGAAGAACATTTTGTTGTTATTATTAGTAATTATAGGCCTGTTAGACTGTACATACTTTTTAAGACTTAAGTATTCTTCTATGAGAAAATTAGAAAGTGAATGATAAAAATATTCTTTGATGTCTTCCTTATCAAGGTTTATGATTCAACAAAGGTAATCACAATACTGAGTAACCGAAACTGGCTTTGTCCAAGGCAGGGATCAGTCATATGGTTAGTGATGTTACAAAGAGATAAAAAGTAATA
Source organism: Nanomia bijuga (assembly GCA_032273505.1). Classification (NCBI taxonomy): domain Eukaryota; kingdom Metazoa; phylum Cnidaria; class Hydrozoa; order Siphonophorae; family Agalmatidae; genus Nanomia; species Nanomia bijuga. The sequence continues at coordinate 9,136 of JAUKPT010002633.1, forward strand.
AATACTAGTTTTAGATTCTTATTACTCACTACTGAAAGCTTCAACATCTTTTTAATCCCTTGCCTCATTTTTTTTCTATTGCATTACTTCAGTTAACAGAATCGTACAATCTAGCTCTGCAGCTATCAATCACTTTTTTGGTACCAAACACGCATGCAGTCACCCCTCCCCATCATCCCACCCTGTTTTCACATTTTCCCCTTTTCACCACCTCCACGAAGTCTATTTGTTATGCCTGTTTACACCTGTAACATATATTTTAGTTTATGCAAATAATCTGTTGTAGTTGTATGTATCTAGAGTTTGAATGTAATCTTATTTGTGGGAAACAAATTGATAAGGTTGAATCCTGTTTGTATGTGGAGTAGTGTGCAAACCAATAAAGACATCTGACTACCATTAACAAATATTCTTCATTCTTAAAAAAGAATAAACAAATACAGATATACAAATTTGATTGGTTGAAAATTACATCATCAAGAATCTGATTGGTTGACAACATCCCTAAAATGACAGAAGCACAGTGAGCTATTTGTGGTTGATGATAAATGAAAAATTTATTGAAAAAATGAAAAAATCATCAAGACAAAAAAATAGCATTTTGAATTTAAAAAAATTCTCTTTACAGTTGCACCTTGCTCATTTATTTGGTACATTTGACCTTTGTTTATGGAAACAATTTAATAGAATCAAAAAACAGTATGACGAAAAAAAAATCATTTTGAAAAAAAGCAGTTGGTCAGGGACAGACTAACATTTTATATTGGCACTGCCTTATCAAAAATTTTCGTCGCTTTTTGATAGTTTGTTTTTTACCAATTAGGGTACTACTTCCATAAGAATGTAGCCCCTTCTGTCGGTCTAGGCAGTACTTAAAGACTTGTGTATCACAAGTATAAATTAAGACAATTTGGAAAAAGGTTAATTCCTCCATTTTATTCATATTAATCTTGATTTAGTTGCCAGTGAAAATGTTTTCAAATTTTTGACGAAAGTCACGGTGGTTATCATACTCTTTCGTTGTTCATACTCTTTTCAGAATTTGATCCTAGTTATGTCTTTTCTTTTTTTCTTAAGTTTTAACTAATTTTAGCTTCACCTTTCTTTATAAAGAAAAGCTGTATTCATCTTAGTAATCTGAGAATGAGTGGATTTTTTCCTGTTAAAGACAGTGTGTCATACTTAACAAATTTGATATTTTCTTTAATGTTTACTTACCACTATGTTGTTTGTAAAGTTAAGAAACCTTTTCCAATTTAATTTGATAAGACAACAAGTCTTACTATATAACTTAAATAAATTATCTAATGGGGTATTTCTTGGTATAGCAAGCACGTTTCAATATTAGGGTTTATCGTACTCATTTAGATACATAAAACATAAATCATCTATTAAACTCTGTACGAATATCAGTAAAATAATAACATTTCAAGTAACAATATGTTATATACTACCAGTATTTCAAGAGTGTTATTATTATATTACTCAAACAAAATAAGCACACAATGATTATTTTTCTTCTAAAAAAAGATAAAAAAAAGTAATTTGTACAAATTAACAAAAAAAAATATTCCAGTAACTTTCGACAAAAATCAAAACAAGAGTACATTCGAAAACTATTAATTTTTGAACTAGTCATGTTTATTACGAGAATTCAGTAAAACTGTCACCAAAGCAAGTACAAAATTTACAATTTTAAAAATAACTAAGATTACTCGCAAAAATCAGTATTTTTTTCTGAAACAGCATTAATATCTCATTATTGCGAAAAACAACAATTAGGAGTTGATCAACACATTCCTATAAATATTGGATAAATACGATGTTTTGGGGGGCAGGGGTTTGAAGCTTTGATGTTTTAATGTTATTTTCGTTTTAAAAAACATTCTTGCAAAAAACATCTCAACTTGCCAAAATCATCTAAAATATTTCTTTTTCATAAAGATGAATTATTAGGAGTAATTAGAAATACATGAGATTACGTGAGAATTAAGTTGGTATAGTTTTGCGATGAATTAACATGCTCGACTAAAACATGTAAAAACATGTAAAAACATGTTAAACATATAAAAACATGTATTTTTTTTTATTAGTTGGTGTCCTTGAGTAGAAAATTATTTGAACAATAATACATAAACTGTTATCTTATCCTAAGTTAGATTGGCCTAGTTATAATTTTAGCAACATATCTTTCAGAAGACTGGTACTCATGTAAACATGTTTGGTCTAAAAGCCATGAGGTAAAGAGAATGTTTACAATTTATCATAAGGCAATGCTTCTTACAACATGTTGTTAGTACAAAATGTACATGATTTATTTAATTTATTTTTTTTGGAAAAAGGTGATTCAAGATCATTTTTATTTTGTGAAAAGAAACCCATATAAATATCACATCACACTACTTTTAATTCATGAAAATGTAAACATAATAGGTGAAATTCTAAATATTGACTAATGAATTATCATTCGACTTACTATTTTGTTGTGGGGGAGCCGATGATATTCTTTCATAATGATATGGATTCACACAAACGACATCATATTTTAAATCAAATGCAAAATTACACACTTCGGTATGCCTAAGTTCCATTTTGTGAATATCAGGCCAACGGAATAATCTTGAATATATAACATGTGGAAAACCTTTCCGCTCGCAAACTTGTAACCTTCCATCTAGAGTTCTTGGTATAGTAACACATTTAGATGGTTGTCTACCCTTGGATTTTACTGCAATAACTAAGTTTTCAAGTTCATCAGATTTTTTTCGTAATTTTTTAACTAAACTCTCAATTGCTCTTCGTGCAAATTTCTCAGAATCACCACCTTGTCGATAACACGTAGTGTAGCATAATAGTTCTACTACAAGAGACATTGTGGATGAACTAGGGCCAAACGCGTCTTTCCATTTAGTGACTAACGGAGGCATATATCTTTCTTCCATATATTTCGTACAAACTTTACGTTAACATACTTTTTTCCTTCAATAATATAGCTAAAAAAGTTAGTATTTTTTCGATTTGTATATCAGTTTCTTGTTAACTTTGCGTGATCGACACCCTTGTTGTATATGACCGCAAGAAATATGCGCAGACACCAGATAACTTATGCGCATGTTTCCTAGATCGTCTTAACCAATCAAATTTGGCCATTGTCTCGCTAACTCAATAGTCGATTGAAGTCAAACAATGCAACATTAGACAAAACAAGCTAGCATTGTTATGAATCAAATTTTACATGTAAGTAATTTTGACATCAACATAGCACAACAATATAAAACATAATATTGGTACATATCATTTGAATTAGCTAGAAGCGATACAAACTATGACGTTTTACATAATAGTATGAGATTTCCAGGCGCCAAATAGAGTGTTTAGCCGTTTGTCAAAATAAAACATTTTCTTTTTGATTTGGATCTTTCACAATGTTAATTTCACAAAATTTTGTTGACAATAAATGTTAATAATAGCAAGTAAAACTGTTTGCCGAAAATTATCGTATATAACAAAACAAAAGATCATCGTGTGCAAATGGGAATGTTATTAAAAAAATATTTACACATTTTTTTATTATTATTTTATTATTCCAGGGAACGCAGTTTTTTATCGATCAAAAGACACGGAGTTATAGGAATGTAATTCTACATTTTAGCTTGTTATAGAAAGGAACTTTTTTGAAATGAACTTGGACAGCTGTCGATCGGGATAGAGTGGTGTATTTTTTTTGTTATGGTCCGTTTATGTAATAATTTAGGATAACATATTATTGACAAGATATATTCCTTCTTTTTAAATATTTATTTCTTATATGTTTGGCAATTCGCTCTCCTTTCTCTCCTACGTGGGAAGTATGGTTATA
>JAUKPT010002634.1:0-12993 GCA_032273505.1 Nanomia bijuga
GAGAGAAGCTCAAAAACTGCATAAAAATCCTGCCTGCCCCCCCCACACACACACACAGTTCTACCCACCATCCGCCAGGGGGGCCTCTGACCCCGCGAGGTACCCAACGGCCCTTCTCATGCAAGGTCAACACAAGGGTTAAGGGGACCTCGGATCATATCACGCATGTACTTGTTACCTGTAAATATAGATATGTACTATAGGGGGCGTTTTTAAAATGGCACACCGATTCACACATGACACCAAGGGGCAGACCAAGCATCCTGGCCGAAAATCAAACGGTGACTGTCCAGAATTTCTGAAATTTGCTCGCTTTTCTTGATCACACATGACACCAAGGTGCAGACCAGAGTTGGCGAACAAAAGACAGATTACGGTTGAGTTTGATGACATTGAAAACCCTGAGTCTCATTTCACTGGAAACCAGACCGTAATTGAGTACAACGATGCCATTGAGGGTGGTGGCGGTGATGATAATAACATATGAAATAGAGTCAGTCACAAGTGTGTTTATTTCTCCCTGATAGGCCAAACTAAAGTTGCTCTCCTTGCTCCCGACAACAACATATTTGCACCCTCAATCCCGACCGACTGAGAAACATTTACCCCCCCATAAATTTACAGACTCCGCCCATAGTGTTAACTAAATAAAACCCTCCATCTGTGTGTGTGTTTGTTCACATCTTTTTGTCTTCTATCTTGACTGCAGCTACAAAACTCTTGGTCATGGCAACGGAAAGTGAGACTGGATCCCTTTATAACGCTATGGTATCCCTAGCAAACAACGAACCTCCATTCGACATACTCTGCAAAGTACTGATATCAGACCTTCATACATTCAAGATGTCAGTTTCAGCTGCAGGCAACGAAAGAGTAAAATCCCAACTGCATGTCATTCACGCATGTCTGCCGTTGCACGGTAAATATTGTCATTTGATGAAGGATATTCAAGAAGAATGTCTATCAATCTGTGACACCGTGAGGAAATTAGCAAAAGAACCTGGACTGTTACCGATCGACAAAAGGGCTCGATTACCAGAAGGATCTGCGCTGACGTACAAGGAGTTCGTACCAACATTACCTGACGAGCAATTTGCTTTCTGGTTCACGGTGGAATTTGATCAAAATCATGCACTGAAAACCAAGTTTCAGACTAGTCCTCTGTGCAGCGAAAACGTAAACAGAGTTTTGACCCAAGGCTCGGTGGATATGAGCAAGGCGTGGGATGCCATGAAAGAGCTCGTGCTCTACATCTACTTCAGTGCATTCTTCGTGGACGCATTTCAAAATGCTAAATCTGAAAATGGTGAGCCACGGGCGAAAAAGGCCAAAAGGCAGAGGTTCTCCAATGAGCTTGATGCTTCTGAGGACCGTGGCTTAAAGGAAACTAAAGAGCCCATCAACAATGTGCTTGAAGACGCTAATGACAGGGCTTCTAAAGACCGGGACTTGGAGAAGAGTATTCAAGCTGAGCGTGAAGCCTCTAATCTCAAGGCTGAGAAGAAGCGGCTCTACCGTGATAGCCGTATCTTAATGTATAGATGATTTTTTTTTTTTTTCATTTGCTGTCATTGTGATTTCCAATACTGACGTATTACAGCACATGAGTGTTGAATGTTCATTGTATGACAGTTGTTGTGATTTCCAATAAAGACATATTGCAGCATATGACTGTTGAATGCTTATAGTATGGAATATGCCTCATTTTCTCACACAGTGTAGCGTAAACACAATACTTACACATCACAGGGCTAGCAGCAATTAGTCTTTGGGCACGATGGCTTGTGTTGAATCTAGCCATTTTGAATCTTTATACTCTGCCAATTGCAGCGATTGGACTCTATTGGACAATACTTGGTTCAACTTTTTACAAGACCTAGGAGACTACTGGTGGGGTTGCACGCCAACGGAACAGATAAACGATCACCTCGGCAGCCCAGATGCTAAGCTTGGCGCCGTTGTCATTTCAGGATACAACGGTCAACACCTAGATGGAATATTGTGCGTTGCCACAGTCAAGACTCCCAACAATACTGTGGCAAAACACTTTGTGTACATCAGGGAAGGTGAATTCGTGTGCACGTTTTTACAAACCAAGTACACTCAAATAGCCACAGTCATAAAAGTTCTCATTGCCACAATTCGGTGTGGAAAAGGACACTTGATTCCTAAGCCCCCAGGGCTAGCGGTCTTACAAAATGCATATTATGTCACAAGTGTAATTGAAGAGATGCGAGGCATGATACGTGCCATGCAAGAGTTGTGGTGGAGACCTTCAAGATATCGCCGTGAAGCCCTGGCTGACATTAAGAAGTGTCAGGGTAATTCTGCCGGTCTCGTGTGCGTTACTGAACAATTTGCAATGGGATACCTTTTTGACATTGTGACCGCTCAAGGTCAATGTTACATAATAACATTTAACTCACAGGGGTTTAAGTTCCGAACGCTAAACTCGCGTAACGCCCGCAACTTCACTACCATCCGAAGTTTGCTGGACTACGTGAAGATGACCCTGAAGCTGAAGTTTGTGCCCAGACCCTTTCCTGTATTACAAGATCTCTGTTTAGATACAGTTGCTCAGTTAGAGAACGTAGACCTACCACCGGGTCTCAAGCGACTAACAGAGCCCGGGCCTTAACGTGCAATTTGGCAATTGAGAATCTCAGTGGCTCGAGCTCCCTCTTGATGCATCTACCAGATGTAATTGCCGTTGCTATAACTTTTCAGGATGTTCAATGTTGTTCACTAATGTTAGCTGGACTGGAATGTGTAAGTGTAGTCATGACAGCTATCTCACGTTACAGCTAAACATTCTACACATTGAGATTATAGTATTAAATTATGCAGGTTTTACTAATATCACAGATAGAGACTGTTTCAGACATTATGTCTGCTCAAGGCGAAAGTGAAGACGAGTGTTGGATGGTCGCCTGCACAATCTGCGATTTTAAGTACAAGTTTATCACTGCTACGCACCAAGCGCATTTGTGCGCAAAACTGCAAATACAACACTGTGAGGCTGAGCGCCAGCAACACACATGTTCAGATTCCATTGGAGTCCCGTGTAGAAATATCCGCATAACCGCAGATGGAAACTGTTTCTTCCGAGCCATTAGCCAAGCTATAGCCAACACAGAAGACCACCATGAAACAATCAGAGCCAGGGCTAATAAACAGCTACGAAACAACGGGCCGTTGTACCACAAGCTACTGAGAACGGAATCTTCTGTAGAAGACTACCTGGAACAATCTCACATGGAAAGGTCGGGCACGTGGGCGACTGAAGTTGAGATTCAAGCCCTGGCCGACATGCTGTACACGCCAATCTACACGTGGCTCAATGGAAGCTGGATCCGATACCAAAATCACCTTGGCCTTAGTCTTGATAGAGGGATATATCTGGAAAACACGGGCTGTCATTATGAAGTCGTGATGTGCGTCCGAGACAGTGACGCTGAGAGGTGTTGTCTAGAATGCAAAGGTTCAAGTTTGGGTTCCATGGGGCTCGAGCCGAGACAGCGTCTAAACATCGACCACACTGGCCGCTATGACTGGCGCAACAGTTATCGTGTCGGTGCCGGTTACATGGACGATGAGTGCAGTGAGGAAAGATATGAGCATGATGTGGCTGAATTAGATGAACACAGTGTATCCTGCGTAACCGAGCTCGTCAACGATAGCAATGCTGAGAGGGTGTACAAAGACACTGACACATGGAACACATACATATTGTTAGACCGAACATGGCAGTCATTTATTAGACTTTTAGGTCCGCGCTGGTGGGGGTTAACGTCCAAGTCTGACATCCAACGATACATGCTAACAGCCGCATTTGGAACAGTCGTAGTATCTTCGTGTTTTGGACGGTCTGGTGGACATATAGGAGGTGTGTGTTCGATTACCATTAAAGCAGATGCTGATTACACGCACGACATCACGGCTTGCCCAGAAGGCTATACAAGCCCTGGTTTCACCCAAGAGTATTATAAGTCGCCCATGGCAATAATCAAGAATATGCTAAAGAACATTGGGGTGGGACAAATCGCGTCAAAACCTAAACATCTCGATTGCACCGACAACCCCTTTCCCGTGTCACGCGTCGTGGATGAAATGAACAGTGTTGTGGGTAACATCGTGTGGTGGAATCGTCCTCGCGGAACGTCAGCTTATATGAATCTTAGCGACATCGTGCGAAGACTACAGAGACGAGACTGCGCTTTAGACAATCTCGCTGCCGCTATATGTCGTGTGGACGTGAATACACCTGGCTATTTGTTTGAGATCATCACCTCTCGCGACGAGAGATATGTTGTTGTGTTCACAGTTAGTAATTTTGCTGTATTAGACGAAAGAATGCCCACTTTCCAGCACATAGAGGATCTCATGGAGTACGTGCGTACTACCAGAGACGTCAGATTCGTTCCTAACCCGCAATGACAGAAACTGTTATTGACAAAATAAGAGAAGAGCGACCACAGTTTAGTGATCCGTCCTGCCACAAGTATGTGTCTTAAAAAAAAATAAAGATACTTATAAAGATTTGTTTTGTGTTGGTGTTTGTGTGCATACATGGTTGATACCAAGTTGGGTCACAACATCGTTTATTGCTTATTCATAACAAATGCACTTGTAGCATAAAGGACTAAATTGACAAGACAACGGTAGACTGTAGTATACCAGCATACAGTTTTACTGCTGCTCCGACAAGCTAGATAGCGTCACAGATCGCATGGAATATGCAACCCTACACGATGTTAGTGCACATGTGACATAAATGAATACACAGACACACTAGTGTTACAAAATACATGGGAGTCCGACCTACCACAATTTACTGATCAGTCCGACCGACCCCAGCTGCTGCTGCATACATAAAAGGCCGTGGCCGTTTTCAACAAATGTGAAACACACCTGTGTTCAGCAACAACAGTGTACAACATCACTTTTTCTGTTTGTCACAATGGAACCTGCTGTGTCCTCGCAAAGGTATAGTTCACATAATATGTAATAGCAAAATGTAACAAAAAAAAAAGTAACAAATGTAAGAAAACTAATTTTCCTCCCTTGTGTCTAGCGGAATGATCACACGACGTGAAAGAAAACTAAACGACTCTACGCTAACAGCTCCGCAAGAGGCAAAGAAGTCCCCAGAAAGCTCAGCTTTAGAGGAGACAGAGAAGTGCCCGAAGCCCTTGACCTCCTTCGTAATAGGCAAGGAGGGCGTGATTGGGAATGAAGTCATGTTCACGTATCTTGGAGACAAAGAATTCGGAGCTTCGTACATCGAACTGACCTGCTTATACCAAGACATCAGAGATGATACCCGGTGTCTTATAGCATCGGGTGATCTTGATGTCAACAAACAGATGCTGATGAAAAAGAGTGTGCGCCTGCCGGTTAGGATTCTTCTCGACCTGCTGCACCTTGTTATCACAGATGATATTCGCATCGTGTACGAGTATGGCGACGTATTACCAGAATATGACAGCGAATATGACAAATATGACTTTGACAGCGACTTCTCAGATCTTGATAAACCTCTGTCTGATAGGAACAAGCCACACAGCGGTCGCTGGTTTTATGAACTGTTTTTGAACCATCAAGGAACAAGTAAAATGAGAGTTCCAGATTGCTACCATGATTGTGTGGATCGTGCGCAACATGGAATCGTATCTCGACCGCTAACTGGCATGTGGGGTGTTTACAGATTTGAAGGAGGTGGTGTGTTTCTTTCTGTTTTTGAGGCAACCCACGGCACTCCAGCATATTGCACTAGGATGAAATCGGCAACGGTCTTCCCTCTGTGCCACAGCGAACAAGTCGCAGCCTTGCTCTCCGTGTTACACACATGGCTTCGCGATGACTACCGAACCACAGCCTTGAGGGTGACGTTCAACGTCCCTGCGTGTGTTCAGCTGTTCCCTGCTCACCTTGTAGATGACGTGCGCCTATACGATAACTCTGTACTGTCGAAGCGTCACTGGCCCGCATTAACGCTGAGAAGCATCGCGGACATGGTCGTTGTCAGACGCATTCTGTAGATCCAGTGTGCAATAAAGTGTATTTGTGATGACCTGACAATTGCCATTATACATGTCTGATAAAACCAGTAATACAAATAAAGATTTTTGTTGTGACTGTAGTTCAAAGTTGTTGCGTGTTTTCTGTGTTTATTATCAAGACTTGGGTGCACTCCACACTTGTACTACCATAGTAGGAGCTCAAGATAGATGTCTTGGCTGTGGAATACACCCGAGCGGCCGACTTCCAGTGTACCCTTGAATCTTTGTTCATTAACGAGCGCACGGAATAGCCATTTTAGATATAGACGCAATGGATATGTTAAATGCTACATTGAAAGCTATGATAAAAGACCTGCCTAAGGCCTTCGCCATACGACTGGAATTGCTTTTGAAGAGAGGAGACGACCCCAAGTGTACTTTAACTTTGGTATGCAACAAGGTGATGCGTGCCGCATACAATAGTATACATGACCGAAAGGACAAACACTGTCTTTTGTTTGCGATGATAGAAGATCTTCAAACCAGAGCAAAGTCATTTGTAGAAAGCTTAGCTGTTGACATTGACGGCCCGCGTGTGAGATTGAGTGCGACCGTCGACAGGATGTGGGACACTAGATTGATCACAGAGTCACCTACACCCAGTGTACTGATGCAAGCCACGTTAGCTCAAAAGAGAGACAAGATCAATGAGCTTCACATGATGATGAAGGATATAACAACATACGTCGCTCTATTTTGCGCTACCTCACTATTTAACGTGGAGAGAGAAACACGACGACTGGAGCCTCGGCCTACGTCCGAAAATCTGACCTACGAGTCTGCTTCACGCGACGTACCGCGACTCCAAGATGACGACGATGTTCATAAAGGCACCAGACTGAGAAGGTCAGAGTCCAGGGTTCGCGATAGTGACTCAGATCACGAGAGTGACTCCAGTAGAAAGAGATCCAGCAGACCTGATGTTCTCAGAGACGAATATCACAAGCACAAGCGTCGCGCTTTGTCAAGATCACGCGGAGAATCCATCACATATTTACATACGCGCCAAGGATACCAGGGTGATAATATCAAACGTCATAGGGACTCATCATCAGGTTCAGGTTCACGAGGCACATTGAGAAAACGTAACACTCAAACGGAATCGTCGAAATCAAACGCATTTGTGTACTTCACGTGGTGATATATTTTGAGCCAATGCTCAAAAAGCAGAACTTCTGTCAAACAAAAAACACTAATACACGCCCACCACTATAAACACACACACACACACGCACACACATATATATATATGTGTGTGTATTGTACTTGACTGTTTTTGTAGCAGTCATGGAAGCTCGAGATAACACACCGTACTCTTCATCCACACATGCGTCAACCACACTCTACACCCATGTCTGTGACACTGTCTTAGATTTGGATGAGCATCGGCATAATCCGGCGTTGATCAGCATCGTTGAGGTGTGTGTAGCCGGAGCGCTGGAAGTCTTGGTGAAAAGACACCAGACATTGGATTGCTACGGATGTATGACAGACCATCCTAGTCAAACTCAACACCCCTGCCTATATGACCCCGAAGAGTTCTTTTACACGAACAACGTTGACATCTTGACGGCACAATTGTGGGATTCAAGATTCGTACCTTCAGTCGCGCGCATTCTCGAGGCACAAGGGTTTAAAGTCGATTTGAGTCTAATCAAAGACATCATCAAGGACATCCTTACCTATGAACTGCGTGATGACAAGGCTAACATTATGCAAATAATCAGATGGATTCAGGAGTCTGCGACAAATGTACTCGGGGTGGAAGCGAAACAAAGTATTTTACATGATGTCGCAACGGCGTTTGAGCCGCATGTGGCTGCTGATGGGGATATTTGATGATTAACACACTGTAACTAACGTTTCCCGTTGACCGATCTATGCTTATTTAGTGCAATTGTGTTCATGTCAGCTAAAGGTTTTCTGTGTGTATTACCACTGGACTGCATTAATTCCCCATATCTTTGTAAGCAGTACCTAGTTCTGATTGTGTTATACATGTCTCGCTCCAAGACGACAGTATGCGACTCGTCATTGTGCCAGCCTGGAACCTGTGACGACGAGTGGTGGAAGACCGTGGGGTCTCCTGAGTCACAAGGCTTAAGAGATATTATTAGTGTTACCCCAGACCACTTCGGATACGTAGACTGTAGCGCGTCTTCCGGACTGCATTGGGACCGTTCTATTGATCTCAGAGATGTCGGCGTACAATGTTTATGTGACACGCAGGACTTTGATAGCTCTGACACTGAAGCGCTGTGTGCTCTCGGCCTAAGTGACGAGTTTGTTTACGAGCTCGATCGTAATGTACCCCCTTTGGAAGAAGACGTTGACTATCTCATCAACTGCGAGCTGGACAACCCCACTCTTTTCGAGTTAGATCATGTTGATTTCTCATTTGACAATGTGAAACTGGATTTGTGACTGGTGTTTTGCGTGTATGTGCACACATAATAAAATGTCGAGAGTCTAGCTGTACAATGTCTTGTGTTTATTAACAACATTAGTTCATTGGTATCAAAGATCGATCACTTCACACTCGTGCAGATTCATCTTCAAAAATTCCATATACATTGTCATCAACACAGCTTGATTTTTCCCGATATAGAGCCACGTGTCCAAAGGCCCTAGTTTTGCAAGCGTCAGCATTATCATAACAGCTATGAGCAACATCATCATAGTCACTACTACAAGAGTCACAATTGCCACTGTGCTCATATTCCTCACAGTCACTAACACTGTGACCGTCTTCATAATCACTATCTTCCTCAGCGTCCTCACTGTCAGTAGGGCCATCACCATCTTTATAGTCACTATCTTCCGCATCGTCTGTGGTGTAATGATCATCATCCAAGTCCCCCGCTTGAGATTGACCATCGACCTTTTCATCGCAGTCTGCCTGTACGCTGTACACCGCACGCAGTCTGCTACGTACTTCGACCTCGCCGTACTTGGGGTTGTTCTGTTCCAGAGCCACCTGCGCCCCCCGCACCTTGCAGCTCCTAGGTAGACTGCGCCTGCCGCGTACTCCGAGTGAGCCTAAGTCCCCGGGCCCCACTGGTTTGCAATGGCTGGTCAGGCTCATTTTTATGCTTCTTCTCTGATCTCGCTTTATGTTGGGAATCGCAAGAATACAAACTCGACAGGAGTGTGTCTTTCTGCGGGAACACACGCTTTATTTACTCAGTAGTAGTTAGTAGTAAAAGAGTCAAAAAAGGAATCGTTCAAATAACATTTATCACGACAAAGACAACAGCAAAGCCAACTTAACCGCCATTCGTTTTAACCAGCTGCGTTTTATAGTTAACGCAAACATGAGCTCAGAACGTTCTTCTTCTATCATCCACTGGGCACCGAGCAGAGACACTCGATCTTTCAGAGCGTTGGACGTTGACATGTTTGCGATGAAGCTGAAATATGTCAGGTACAGCGGCTGGAGTTCAGTCAAAAGCTCTTCTCCGTTCATCATTTCCTTGCAAAAAATGTCTCTTTCTTCAATCCAGCTCATCGTCTCAAAATCAGCGTTACGCTTACACTCCGTAGGAAGAGGGTATTTAGTGTACAGGTTATAGAACTTTCCGCGACTGAACGTCGTCGCTTGGCCGCATATCCTGATCAGGTTACTGTGCGCAACACCTGCCTCGCGCAAGGTTTGTCCGCACGTTTCAGGGTTATTGGACCACTGTGATAACGCAACACTTAAATTTCGCTCCCTAACAGAGCGAAATTTGATGTCTTCGGAGAGCCGATCGACGCACACCAAGCGAGCGTCTGTGGTCAACCAGAATGCTTTTATATCGTCAGGAGACACCAAATCAGCATGAGAAATTCGACTGCACAAGGGGTAGTCATCGCCCGTCATTAGAACGCGATTAACTCTCACTAGCCCCCGTTCGCTATCAGAGCAAGCAGACGTATTCCGAGTGTTGCTCAAAGGCGCTCCTGAAAAAAGCCAGCAGTACCTAAAGTGTACCTTCATTGGCAATACATAATCCACCACTGTAGCCCGCGAAGGCCAACGCAGCTCATCTTCAGCCAGAAACGACGAGCTGCCGGTGATGTCTTCTCTGGAACACAACATCACTTCTGCAACATTGCAGGCCTCAAACACGTCAACCTTAGAGGCCGTGTCAAATTCTGACCGTCTGCACCACAAATCCTTGTCACCTAACGCAGATGAAGTTGTCTGGTTACTCCGCGAAGTGACGAAAGACCCAATGTGTAGTTCCAAAGCGCTGGCTATAGTCGCGGCGGTGGACTGTGTAAGAAACAGACTTTATAAGGTTGACAGAAATAGAGAACAGCAGCGACATGACCATGAAAGGCTGACTGAGTACAACAGTTTAGCCAAGGATCGCGTTGCACAGGCTGGCCTAATAAGACAACTTGGACTGGAAGGAGCAAAAGCGAGAATACGAGGATTGCAGCTTACCAACAACGCGTTAATCAAAGATGCTTCACGCTCTGTCATGTACAGGTTTAGCTGCATGATAGATCGTGTCTTTGAGTATTTTAGGGTGAAAGGTATGAAAATGGAACCCTTTCAATTGGAACTTTTCAGAGGTGTCGTTCTGGGTGTCACGAGAAACCAGTTAGGCGATAGTCTTTTTAAATATAAGCACACTCTGTTGACCAAACTAGGCTTGGCTCCACTGGGGTCAGACTCCTATGACTACGTCAAGCCAAATCTAAGTCATAGGTACCATGTGGAAAAAGAGTTTTCTCGTTACGCAAACCCATACACCCTTTGCTTAGCTCCGAGGCAATGCGGAAAGAGTTTGATGATGAGATTGCTACTGGCCGCTGTGCTTTTACATCTGGATATCAACGTCATGGTTCAGGCTCAGAATAAGCACATGTGTACGACGCTGAGACTCGGAGTGGAAGCGGCCATGGACGAATTGCAACGTCTGCCTTCTTTCAAACAACTGGAAAGACCAGTCGAAATTTGCGGCAACCCGGAAAATAGAGTTTACAGATTTTCCAGCGGCTACAAAGGGACGTCTTTGGCTCACTTCTTATCATCTAGCAACGATGTGAGTATTGTTTTGCGGTTTCGGCTGCACGTTTTCATTCCATTGGGACATTGGTGATGTGGGTATATTCGGTGCACAGCTGTGGACACAATAAGTGTACACGAACTACGTTTCAATATGTGTGGGCACACTCAAAACCCTGGTAAGTACTGTAATCCTACCCGGTTAGTGCGTGCTTTGTGCAACTGAATTCTGGAGCGACGAGAGGGAAGGTTCGATCCGACCACGTTACAGCGACCATAAAGGGCCGCGACACCCGGGTAAGTTAGTCTCACTCTGTACCATCTCAAACCGTTATACAACGCACCCTTGTTGCTCATGGCTTCCGTTGTGACTCGCAGGTTGAAGCGAAGTAATGATGCTGCCGCCAGTGATGGCTCTTCAACACCAACACCACCCCCGGGAATGTTTTACTTGACCAAAGGGACCGCGTCTGCCGAGTGGTACATATGGAACACATCCCAGCTAAACTTGGCGTTACACTCAGGAGACCGTCTGCAAGTGTACGTTGTAGAATCGGACTTCCAATGTAGGACTCTGTGTCCCCTATCTATTATGAGCGACTTTGACGTGTCATCTATGACAAGTTCACCTTGTTTGTTGAACAGAGACATATCGTTTAAAGTCAGCGAAACTGGCTCGGTGATGTGTCAAACGAAGCTTGTGAACCTTTGCGTGGATAAAGGTGTGCAATGTGCTCTGTTATTGAAATACCACACTTTTCATTCACAGGACGACGAGGGGGATCTCGGGTCGCAAATGAATGCGCTTTTCATCCAGACAGTGCAAGAAATGTTAGGCAGAGAGTACGACGTGGCACATCACTACCCGTTATTCAACCGAGCCGTGTCCCTTCACTATTTAAACGGCGGTTCGGTCGAACCTCCTACTATAATCGACATGCTTGCACCGCAAGGGTTGTTGGACCAAAGCGTTGATGAACATCAGTCCCTTCACGGCATTCCCGTTACGGGCATAGATCACATTACGTTCTCACGCTGGCTGTACCCCAGTCACACTAGTTACGAGGAAGTCGACGCTTGCGCAGAAGACCGCGGACCCCACAGGGCAGACCACGAATCTCTCGGTTTGGGAGAGGATGCTACCGAGAGTATTGTCACCCACGACGATGATGTGGAAAAGGGCTTACACGTACCCAAACTGCCTCCTACTGTTCAAGATGAAACTGCTTGCGAACTGACAGCTAAAGGTCGGGAGGATGCTCCGCCGCTTGAGAAAAAGGACACAATGCCGGAACGAGCGCACGATCGAGAACACGGCGCGATGACAGTGCAGTTGTTTAACAACAACCCCGGCGTCTTAACCGACAGATCCAACGCTTACTCAAGAAGTTATACAGTTCACACTGGTCAAGACGTGACATTCGATGACTTGTTCGACTATTGTGTGACGCGCACAGCCGAACCTGTGTGCGGATTGCCCCCTCGAAAGGAGTGGGGATCTATAAACCCAGTGCTGCTGATGGAAGATCCTGTAGATCCAACGACAGGAAACACAGTACGCAGATACACTGTCACGTCAAGAGGACACTTGAGCTCTAAGACAAGCGATCCCAGCTTGACGCCGCGCTACAACGAAGTGTTTCTCACGGGTCGACCCGTGAGCCGATTGAATTTGGACGTCGACCTAAAGTGTTGCAAACAGTGTAACGCGAGGCTCGTCACTCAAGCGAGTCCTCGTAACAAACATAAAGTCGCTAACGCACTGGTCACTAGTCTGTTATTGGTCATAATGGAAGCACTGCTGCATTTAGCTCACGTAACGCCAAACCAATTGTTCTCGAGCCATCCTATCAACGACTTCATCAAAGCTATTGGTAAAGTAGCTGTGTATATCAGATCGTCACACGGAAAGAATAAGCTGAGTCTCAGAAT
>JAUKPT010002635.1:0-12992 GCA_032273505.1 Nanomia bijuga
ATCAAAATCATCATTTGTATCAGTTAGTGCCAGAGAGTTCCAATTTTGGATACTAACATCATCAATAAACAACTGTTGATTGAAGTTAGTAAAATCTCTTCGGAAAATATCTTGTTTGTCCTCTTTATCAATTTTCATATTGACAGATATAAACTGGTTGAAATGGTCAGCAAAGCTTATCAAAATGTTACCACTTAATTGTTATTATTATTCATAAAAATATTGTCGATAAGGGATGACGTGTCATCAGTTATCCTGGTCGGTTAAAGAATAAAAGGTAAATACCCTACCGATGAAAATGTATGAAAAAAGTTTGAGAATTTGTTTTGTTGGTACTGTACTTTTAAAGATCTACATTAAAGTCACCTGAAAGATAAAACTCTTTTTTTTCTTTTGAAATCTTAGATAAGTATTTTTCAATATAGTCAGGAAGAAATGATCGATATATACACGCACAAATAATATTTTTGTTTCTTGAATAATTTCAACCCAGACAGCTTCAAAAGAGATATTTACAGTACTTAAGTCAGATCTTGGTAGTACATTAAGACTGTCTTTTGTATATATAGCAACTCCACCACGAGAGGTTTTAGAGCCCATACAAAAAGGTTGTTTGTAGCCTTCAATCAAAACATTTGATCTAAAATTTTCATTTTCTTTTTGTGATGTTTCGCTGAGGCAAAGAACACCCAGATCTAGACTGTTGACAAAATTAACATAGTCATCAAATTTGAGGGAATAATATTAAATGTATTATTATTTTTAAGGTTTTGAAACTCAGAACATGAAAAGTACTTTGAGTTTATATTAGAAATAATATTTTCAACTATATCAGCATCTTTTAGGTTTCCGAAACTTTGAATAGTGGATGTTATTTCATAAGATGGAAGATTTTTTAGGTTCCTCATTGAATTAATGTTCATCAATTCTAAAAGTTCAAGGTTATTAACTAAGCCGAAAGGGAAGATATAGGCATGGTTTAGTATGTTACATTTATCGCAGTTCCATGTAGTGTCATTATTTTCATCTTTAAGGTTTATAAGAAGATTATTACACTCAACGAGAGCAATATTGTTACGTTTGATGTGAATGGAAAGTTTACATGTGTTAGATTTGATTGCTTTTTGGTTTTTGTTGACATTGTTGTGACAAAGTCCACATGGGTTAGGGTGAGATGCATTAGGTTTGTATAGAATATTATCATGCATTATGGATTCTGCTAGAATTTGATGAATATTCATTTTGTTAATTTAGTCCTTACAATTAGGATGCAATATAGAGTAAACAATCTAGTCTGGATCTGTTTTCAGTAGTTGTACGATAGAACTTCAGAAGAGTGTGATAAATCAATAATAATAACCAATAACAAATGACAATTAATAATAATAATGATAATAAGGATAAAAATGATAAGAATAATAAAAAATGAGTAATAATATGGTAATGAATATGTTAAAGTAATGAGCAGGTCGAGCTAGCGAGAGTGTTATTCAAGTCATGCAGATTTGAGCAAAATTCTGAGTAAAGCATCATAACTTATCCACTGTAGCAGAAATCTGATTAAAAACATTAATCCATTCAAAAACGGATAAATTTTGCCAGTTAAATCACGAGCCTAAGTTTGAATATGGCAATAAGAACTCAAAATATCAAGAAATATATCTAACTTACTTTACGACAGCGTGTTTACCATTGCCATATTGAAAATAATGTTCTGTTTACGAAAAAATGCGCTCACTTAACTTAAAACTTTTTTTAGAAAACAGATCCTCAGGTTATTAATAATTTATAACTGTGAAAGAATGTAAACGTGATGAAAAATAAAGATCTCAGCAAGAAGAAAGACAAAAAATAATATAAAAACTATGTTTGCCCTACAGGAAAAAGTTCATCTAGTTGATGTTTGTGAAAAATCTTTGTTTTTGATTGTCGATTATGCTCATCTTTTTTTACTATGTATATCTTTCCCTCGTACGTATATACATCAGTAATTTCAGTCTTCTACATTGTGAAAAGAGTTTTTGATACTGAGGGCATAGATTTTCATAAATATTTAATCTTAAGTGTTTGTTTGCTATTTTATAGAAGAAAATTTTTCTAAGCACGCTTCCTGTTCACAAACCTCACAGTGACATTTTTCTTCTTCAAACGATGGTAAGCAACTTAATCCATGGACACCTATGTAACAGAAAGTCTCAATGATGTGCATATCAAGATCTCTATCTGAGACGTTCTTGGATATACCAGATATAATTATGTTTTCTCTGCGATTGTATTGATTCAGATCGTATAATTCAGTTTCGTTGTCATAAAGTCTATCCCAAATATCATAAAATTCTTCATTCAAATGTGTTTGCTTTTTTCTTAGTTGACTGTTTTCTGTTTTTAGACTTGTAATAATTGATTCAAGCTTTTCTACTCTATCACTTAGCGTTTCGATAGCAGTAGTGTTGTCCGTAATTAAATTAATACTTTCATTCTGTTCATCAACCAAGAGTGTACTTCGAAATATACTTTCTTCAATGATGCTTCTATTATTCCTTGCAACATAAGGCGAGAGTTCTCTTTCAATTGATTGTGATAATGGTTCTAATGGTTCTACAGAGCTTGTTGAAGACATGTTTTAATAAAGATTTAGTTAGTTAAAATAATATCTTTACTCAATAAATGCTGGCTTCTCTTGTTAAAGAATTAGATGTCTCTCAGCACGACCGTATGATCGAGCACAAGTTCTTGATCATGTACACGTTTTATGATGTAATTGTCCAAATTGTCTCATCAGCTCAATTAGGTATACTGATTCTGAAAGAACAATGAAACTGATTGAAACAAAAGTTAACTCGACCTACGGTGCTCGAGCGTTTTCCCATATTGCACCAAAGATTTGGAATTTACTTCCTTTTCATATAAGAAGCGAGAAATGTACAATTAGATTCAAGAAGTTGTTGAAGTCTCACTTGATAATAAGTGGAAAAGAACTTATTAGAAAACTGAAGTGACTATTAGTTCTACATATTTGAAATTATTATCTCTCTTTGCAAGTCTATTTTGTGTTCAGAGTCTGGAAAAGTTATACTAATTCAGTCAATTGTTACCCTTTCTCTTTTCGCAACAACTTTTCCAGGCTCTGTAACCTTTATTTACTTAGTTTTTCTTACTTTGCACAGCTGAGCATTCCCCAAAGAAATTTTGGGTTTGGAAGTTGTGGATAAACCATTATTATTATTATTATTATTCAACTTGAACCCAAAAAATAACTTGAAAGACATTTTGTTTAACGTAATTATAAAAATCTTGTGGCAACGCTGTTTCGTAAGTGCATTCATTATATATCACAAGAGAAACAATTTTAAATACCTGCTTATTTTAAATACAACCCGATATAAACTTATGTTTACAAAATTCTATCATTTATTTTACTAAAAGCCTTTTGTTTTTTCATATTAATCTTGTACCCTTTTTTTAAAAAAAAAAGATGTAATATCATATTTTGTTTTATTTTATTTTATTCCTTTTGTTCTGAATTTGTTTTGAATAGAATGAAATAAAATTATACAGAATTATACAGAATTAAATTATGCATTATTTTACAGAAAATTTGAAATTGAGTATACAAACTATTAATCACTGATTATAAAATATAATACGAGAATATATCATAAAAGTACAAATCTACTTTGTGGGTCCCGGGTCCCATTCGGGTCCTGGGTCCCATTTGGGTCCTGGGTCCCATTCGGGTCCCGGGTCCCACTTGGGTCCCACTAGGGTCCCGGGTCCGGGTTTGAGCCTATGCCTTTCATCACAAGATTCAAATCTATCTTTCCCTAGTTGCATAAAATGTTGCCTAACAAGCACTTGTGAATTTAAGACCAGATTTAGATTACGACCCGATTGAGTCTCTTAGTGCATTCTACTGAATTAAGAAATTTATAAATTTGCTCACCGTGACATTTGCTGAACCATAGTTTTATTTACCCAGGCTAGCTCATTGGGATTTTTGTCAAAACACATTTTAATAAAATGAATGAAGTTCAGAATGTAAATTTGCTCACACTGACAATATATCAACCTATAAATATATGTGAATCATTGATTGTGTGGGTGGGTGAAAAAAAGATAAAAAGATATGTTTTGTTAAAGTGATAAAAAACAATAGATAAACTGGATTCAAATTGTTCATTTGCAGTAAAATTAGCACAAATGAACAAAAGTTTGTCACAAATTTACTGCTTTTTTGAACACATTCCAAACGAGCCCTCATTGACCTTTCTACCATGAAGAATACTTGAGTTATGGCCTATTGTCAACAATGTCATTTCTGCCAATGTGACTCATAACTGAAATATATGAACAATATATTTGCTATATTCTATACTATCTCAACTGTCTGCTAGGCAAAAATGTCTGTTCAGTTCTTTCTTTCGAATCTTGTACTTGAAGTTATATTTATTGTTGCATTTTTTTAGTCTGTAAAACTATGTGTTGGATGTCAAGATGGAAGAATTCATTTCTTTGCATGCACCATGAATGGGTAAGTCGTTTTTATCGACAAGCATAGTCAAGTTATTGGAATTGAATTGGTTTATCTCTGTACCCAAGAAGAGATGAAATCAATGTTTCATTTAAACTAAAAATTGTTTTTTAGACGTGTCAAAAAACCAATTGAAAGCTCTAAGACTGTTAATCTTGTACAGAAAGAGGTAAGTGATTTAGGATAGTTAAACTACTTCAGGGTTGCCACCAGACCCCTGAAACCCCTATAAACCTGAATTATCCCTAAAATGAAATTTTGCCCCCAAATAAAGGGTCAATCCCCGAAAAATTTAAGAAAAAACACTTACATTTACTCACAAATTAATGTCATTGACTATAATTGTTTTGTTTTTTTGGCTATGATAATCATGATAATCATTATATTCTCATTATAATATTTTTCTTTTGCCTCAAATCATATTATAATGTATATGTCATTGTTATCATAAAAGTGGACTAGCTGATTAGATTTTGTTTTAAGCCATTCTAGTGAAAATGAGAAGGAAGAAGGCGAGGAATGAAGAAGAAAATCAGCAACTATGAGAAATAAGGATCTAAGATAGCTAAATAGGTATCGGTTCGAAAGCCCTATCTTTTCTGCATCCATTGACTAGATATGACCCTTTTTGTAACACCTACTTTTCTCTTAAAGCAAAAATCCGGGTGTCATGTTATCAATATTAAAAGATAAACAAACTATAATAATCGTGCGATAGGAATGATTAAAATAGTAATTAAGTAATTAAGTTGCATGAACTCGACATAACATTTAATCTTATGTATAATCCTTAATTATCAATTCAATTTAAAATTAAAGTTTGCTCGTAACTAAAATTCTAATGAAACACTTTTTTGCTTTTGTTGAAAAGGAGGGGGTGTTACAAAAAGACTCAGAGACGCAGATTTTCTTTCTCAGACCTTTTTTCTCATCGCATCTTCTTTCATTTCCCGAAAAACGGATGAAAAACGAACATGGGAAACTTAAGATATTGACACTTTCCGTCTCAGTCTCACAGAATCTTAAACAGACTATGGTGGCCTATAATTTCAATGATCAAAATTAGGGTTAAAAATATTATTAGCTTACATGTGTTAATATTTTTTCACACAACTCACTTTCAGTTTGCAATATGTTGAAAAATATTTTCAAATTATTCAACGTTACATGATATTCAATGATATTTTGATTTGCTGAGAACCATGGTAGGGTACATTACCTGAATTAATACCTTTGAATTAATGCTTTTTAGGATCATTAATATCATAAAAAAACGATTCAGATTCTCTGGGAAAATTCAAGAAAAATTCCCCCGAAAAACCCCTATTTTTACCCTAAATATGCCCCCGAAAATCCCTAAATTTAGCTTCAGAAATGTGGTGGCAACCCTGACCACCCCTCTACTGATTGACACACATAGGAACGACTTCCTGACGAAGGGTTAAGGCACTTTAGAGCTATTTTTTATAATTATCTTAACCATGGTATTTGATATAAGTATATTTTAATGCATTTTGTAGTTTTGATTTTTAAAATTTTCTCCAACCATATTGGACAATGACAATGTAGGTTAACTATTTTAGATTTTAGGATCATTTTTAAGTCATAGTGCTAACTGTGGAAAAAATATTTGTTGATAATTCTCAAAAATTGGTCTATATTTTAACCAAGAGCAGGTCTATAAAAGTATATTTTGCCTTATTTTTGGTCTATATTTGGTCTATATTATAGACTGTTGCCTGCTCTCTTAAGTTTTGGGAACACTGCATGTCCTGGATGCAACTCCAGCTATGTTGGACAATCAGTTCGACAATTTAATTTGCGACTCATAGAACATTAAAACCTGAACAAGCCAGTGGGAAGTCATCTTGTCCAGTTCATCAATCAACGCCCCACTTTGGAAGATACCAGACCAGACTGCATGTGGACTGACGTATCTGTTGACATTGCAAGCACTCTACATTAACAAGCATAATCCTTCCTTGAATTCGAAAGATGAATACCAAAGTAGACGCTGAAATTTTAATTTTGTTTCAATTCCAATTAATTTATTTAATGTTTCAAATTGTTACAAACACTTTTTCTCTTATAGATTATAAATATAACGATCATGAATATGGAAAATATCTTGAAGTACTCTATCAACAATTACATAGTCGTTACTATGTTATCACTTCAGGAACTACTAGTACAAAATTATCGGTTAGATTATTTGTGCAAGTATAAATACATCAAACGTCCTCCTCAATGACTAAGAGTATCGGGATGTAATGCTCTGAATAGATCTGAGAAAATACCATTATTATCTAAAATTGAGACAAAAACTCTAGCTGTGGTAATTAAGAACAAACAGAAAGAAATTAACAAGATTACTGAAACACTCAACCTCTCTAGTGATGTATTGAAACCATTTGTGAAGAGTGAAAAGAAAGAATGGTATTGGTATTTTTATAGAAAAATCAAATCCTACAAGTCACAGGAAAAGTCCAAATGGAGAGAGTAGCCTTCAAAAGTGAATATTAACAGCAAAAATGACAAAAGTACAAAACTAAAACACAAATATAAAAAGTTGCAGAAAAAAGCTGAAAAGATAATACCACCAGAAGCTATTGTAGTATTAGGAAAAGGGTTACGATTCCTTTTAGATGTGTGACTAAATTTATATCATGGTAAATCTCTGAAGATTTGTGAGTTTTTTCACTACTGGAATTAGAGAAATTAAGGAATTCTGTTAAAATTAGTTTCGAAATTGATGAACACACTACAAAGTCTAAAAGAAAATGTAGTTGAGAAAGCTTTGTTCATATGAACGCCATGTGCGTTTAATAATTTATTGTTTATATCAATAAGCAAAGAGTTTCTTTATTCTTGTTTAGGGATTATAAATACTCTTTTTTCTTACTATCTATAATTTGAACACACGACTCTGTGACTCAATATATATACACGTCGGTTTGTTGGAGGCTAAATTATTGTTTTGTGGTAATACATGTTAGTTCGTTGGAGGCTAAACTATTGTTTCGTGGATATACACGTCAGTTCGTTGGAGGCTAAACTATTGTTTTGTGAAACACACATCAGTTCGTTGGAGGCTAAACTATTTTTTCATTGGGAGCATAAAAAGTATTAGGATATAAAAAAACTAATCATTGGATAAAAAATACTTCATTGAAAGTTATTTTATTTTGATTGAATTTAGAAAAAAATTGGTTGAAATAATTTTAGTTTAATAAATTAAAAAACTTGGTTGAAATTAATTTTGTTTTGATTGGATACAAAAAAAACTTGGTTGAAATAATTTTAGTTTGATTGAATTAAAAAATAAACTTGATTAAAATGTTTTTTTACTTTGATTAAATGAATTTTTAGTTTAGTTGAATTATTTTTTGATTGGTTGGAATTTTGAAACATTTGAGAAACCATAGATCACTATCACTAAGTAAGACTAAAATAGAACCAGCAGATAAAGTTTTGAAGGTTGTCACTACTCATGGTCCTAACGAAACAGTATGGCGATTAGCTAAAACAATTAGTCCTTTAAGACAATAAAATTATTGAGCAGGTTGAATATGTAAAAAAAAACACCCCCTCTTTAAAAAATATGCTATCAAATTCCAAATTTACTTCTTTGAAAACAAATATGGCTATTCTTCTTCATTTAAGAGACAAACCTGTAAAAATTGCAATTCAATGTCACAAAAAAGTTACATAAAAAATAGTGATGGTCACATATATATGATTGAGACAGCTCCTAGTATGGTCACTGCTAGGAATACAATTTATGCAGCCTCATGGTAACCATTGCCAAAAGAACACAAAGTACACAAATTCATGCTAGTATGAATAACGGACATAGGGCTAAATACATTAGATATGGTAAACAACTTGTTAATGGTAATATCATTATTACAGAACTCGATGATAAATATTCTCTTGGTATTCACTTACATATTGGCCACAACATTACTAACCCGAATGGGTTCAACAACAACTACAAATGTACTATTCGAGAAAACTGCAACCCCAGGATATCAGTAAAAAAGAATACCTTCAGATTCAGAAGATGAGTTAATTCCCTTTTGAGCCTGATACATTCCTTGGTAGTCTAGTCACATCTTAAGTGATTTCTCTAATTTGCCTTATTGGTACTGTATAAGAGTTTATTTGTAGTTTTCTAACCCTGCTCCCAATCTCAATCCTTACATACCTTCATGTTAAGTAAATTTTATTCATCCAATAACAGGTAAACAGAACAGAAAACTGCAACCCCAGGGATCTCAGTAAAAATAAACACCTTTGGATCCAGAAGATGAGGTAATTTCCTTTAAGGAGGTATACACATTATTCAGTGAGCATACGTTGTGCAGACGTATCGTCTGCTGCATTGTGTTATGTAAAATAGGAAAAGTATGAATCATGTGTGTGAGCAAATATTACGACTTATTAATCACCCTGTGGAATGTATTTAATGGATCAAAGTACTGTATTATACATGTAAAACAATTACGAGACTACGCTAATTATATATGCGCAATTTCGTTATTACGTTTCCTTTGTAACATTACGAGTTTTCAAGTCATCAAATTTGATTACGCAGAAAATCATGCAATGATTCTCTCTGGTTCAACGTTTATATTATGTAACCTCTGTATGGTTTTTAGAGCTATGAAATTTTTTTAATGAAGAATTAAATTGTTCTGATTTGCTTGAAAATGGAAATATTATTTAGTGTTTCCTGTTCCTGGTCGCTATTAGTCTAGGCCTCCCAGACACCCCCTAGTCCTTATAAATTTTGTAATGGGCCCAAAATGACCCGAATTTGAGGTTTCTGGTCACTTTCTCGAGTTTGAATCATTGTTTTTGGCTGATATTGCATATTCTGATACAAAGTTATAATATCTAGTAGGACTGGTAGGTTTTCTGCTCAAAAAAAAATTTGGTCCAAAATTTGGCCAAATGGGCCCATAACGGCACAAATTTGAGGTTTTTGGTCACTTATATGAGTTTGATTCATAAGTTTTGTCTAATGTTGCATATTCGGATACAAAATTATGATATCTAGTAGGAACTGGTTGCTTTTTCGCTCAATAAAAATTTTCATCCCCAATTTGGACCAATTTAGTTCCTTATTTTTTTATCACAAAAAACCTCATGGTTTTGCCTTTTCTCTGCAGGCAGGTCTAGCCTTGTTAATGAATTTAATTGGTTGAAAATGAGAGCAGACTTTGCCTAAATCCAAATCTTTAATGGTTCCCAGGGAAGTCAAGGAGCCAATTGTTAGCATTGCTGTTGCAGATTAATGTTCGCAAATTCTTACCTATATTCAAGTTTTAGCAATTTTTAGCTCCTGTTGTACCCCAAAACTTAATATTGCTGGAAATGGTAGGGGTCTAATTTATCTAGTCTACATATAACTAAAATTGGCCTTGGAAAGGATTCACCAACTGCTAACAACTGCCAATTAAGCATCAATACTAATATTGATTTTTTTTAAAGCCCAAGTAACCTCCAAGAAGGAGAGGCTTTAAAAGCCCTCATAAATGAGAAAAGTTGAGATCGTATCTGCATAGAAAAAAAATATTTTTGATTAAAAATGCCCACTTACTAGATTTAATAAAAAAAATTCTTTATAGAACCCTCCTAAGATGCAATCAAAGAGTTAATTCATTAATTTGCAAAATATCATAAATATAAATGTAATATTCATTGAGATATAGACAGATCTTCTTAAATACTAACACATTTGGCTCCTATATTATGCCTGCAAATCAATTGATCATATCTTTCTATATTTTATGCTATCCATATGGTGGAACTTCTTGTAGCATAAAATTTAGCTCTTTTAGCTAACCATCCAATAAAATGCTAATGCCTTAAACAAGATGGTTTTTGATAAGAGCTGATTAGATAAATCACCTATTTTTGGAACATTAAAAAAACGTGTCCATAACCCTGATGAATACATGTCTCCAGAAAATTCTGGTGGCAAAAACAAACCCTTCTTCTGTACCATTTGTAGGTCTCTTTCATTCGTTTTTAGATATTGCGACTAATGTAGAATGATTCATTGTCGCTAAAAGTACTCACATACCAAATTTGAGGTAATTTAAATCAAGCTATGACCAATCAAAAATGGCCAAAAAGTGCAAATTTTGATTTTTTGATTTTGTGATTTTTCAGGATTTGCTGAAATGTTGTAGCCCTAATACAATAGTCTCACAAATCCTGAAATAACTGATGTGGTGGTAAATTCTGCTCTCAAGATATTGTATATGGTAAGTGTATGAAATACTAGAATGTTTTAAGCTTAGCACTGTTTAAGTCTATTGTATTTGATTTAAAATCATATCAAATTCAAACACACAAAAAACAACATATAACTTCATAAAATTGGATATATTTTCAACGACTTACATATTTTATTCTGATAAATCTAGTTTGCCATTCAGGCAAAATTTGATAACATTTCCTATTTTAAATGATAATTACTACAATTACTACATATAATGGTCATCCAATTCAATAAGCATGAATATGAATTTAAAAAGGTGCACAATTATGTCTTGAGAATACAATGTTGTTGAGCTTCTAAAATTTATAACAGTTTCTATTGTAAATGATAATTACTAATCACTAATCAGCCCCCATACATTATCAAATAGCCAAGATGATACAATATTTCACAACACTTGAGGAATTCCACTTAGAACTTCTATCCATTCTGAGAACAGACCATTGACCATAACTCTTTGTAACCTACCTAACCTACCTTAAAAAAGTTACGTATCCATTTTAAAAGGTTCCCCTTGATTCCTATATTCTCTAATTTTACTAACAGCCTTTCATGGGCAAAACTGAGTCAAATGCTTTAGAGAAATCTGTGTATATTATATCAATTATCATCAATTATCAATTATCATCATTATCATCAATAAATTTTGACCATTGCTCCATGCATAACAATAGCTGTGTCATGCAGTTACGTTTGGGAATAAAGCCATGTTGATGATCACATAACATACCATTTCAAGTATTTTTTCCATTAATTTTGATATGACAGGTTATACTGATTGGCCGATAATTCTCTGGTAGATCTCTCATCCCCTTTTTGGAAGGAGCAGATATTGTAACTTTGCGCCATGTCTTGTGTGCTCCCTCACTTAAAGATTTATTAAATAGAATTGATAGAGGTGTTGCTAATGATTCATCCATTTCCCATAGAAAATTGGGATTCATGCCATCGTAGCCCAAAGATTTGTTAGGACCCAGACCTTTTAATTTCTCATAAATTTTGCTAGGTGTTATTTCTATTGTTTTGAGTTTTGCCGTGAGCATGTGGTGTAATAGGTGGAAGAACTGACATATCTTCTTTAGTAAAGACAGATATAAGGTGATTATTCAAGGTCGTTGCCTTTTCATCATCATTTATTGTTTTATTACTGCCTGGTTTTAATAAAGTTGGCCTCGTTTGTCTGGTCTTCAATCTGGAATAGGCATATTTCCAAAACACCTTTAGTTTATATTTTAGAGATGTGATCATCTTTCGTTCAAAACTTATTCTTAAGTTTCTCGTCAAACATTTCTGCAATATTCTGATTGATTGATTTGATAATTCATGTGAGCTTTTGCATTTTAAGTTGCATAGCCTCAGAAGTCATATAGATGTTTTTTTTTTAAATTAGATCTTTTGGCAATCGGTGAGTGTTTCTTTATCTTGGCAAAGAAAATATCTATGAATTTGCTATATGTGTATTTAAATTGCAGATTTAGTTCAAGACCTCAATTTATCTATAGCTTTGAAATCAGATATTTTTTGAATTTAGGTGCCTGTAAGTTATTTGTTTTATTCTTTTGACATTGCAAGACGTTAAAAGTCGAAACTAAGTGATCAGTGATTCATGGACCATATTCTTCAGTTGTCAAAATCAGATCCAGAATATTTGATTTTTCTTTTTTTCTCTGTCTTGTTGGTTCAGTAACATGCTGATACATGAAGCAGTCTTGGATTGTTTCAATAAATAATGAGAGGTAATTCCTTATTTGAAGGGTTTCCTTCGTTTTCCCAATCGATATCCTTATAATTGAAACCACCATCAATGACTAGGTTTGAATTTCTCTTGTATGATGCATGCATAAGGTTTGTAACTCTTTGAGTACTAAGCATTGCATTCATTAGATTTTCGTTTTTTATTATCTTTCACAGGAATTTCAATCCATAAATGATCATGCAAACCATCTATGTCAAAGTTAACATCGTTTATCCTTAAATCAATTTGTTTATATATCGCTTCACCTTATATACCAGATTTACCTAGATGTTCGTCACTAGGATTGAAGACTGCCATTAATGCTTTGCTGTACGAAGGAGCGTTTTCCACATCGTTGTCGTACAAGACCAGGGGGGGGGTCAAGCAGTTGGTACCCGACAGTATGCCTACTATCCGCCTTTTTCAAATTTATT
>JAUKPT010002636.1:0-12991 GCA_032273505.1 Nanomia bijuga
GCAAGATTATCGTTATGACGTCATAAAACAATTTTCAAATCCACCTACTAACAGCTTTTTGCTAAACATGGACTTTTATTTAGGGATTTTATGCATATTGAGCATAGAGAGGATCGAGAAAGTAAACCATAACAAATCTCGGCCTCGGTGGTCACTTTTATTTCTGCCGGGGGAAAAACTTAACGCTTCATCTTTTGCCGAGGTCGAGGATTGTCAAATAATTTTGGCCGGGTAAAAAGCGAGCGACTAATTTTCGCCGGTGGGAAATAATTCATCAAAATTTTCACAGGGAATGAACTTCATTGTTTATATTTTGCAGGGGCAGTAATATTTTGCTGAGGAATTGGTTTTGTAAAAGAATTATGACCGGGGTTTGAGAGTTTACAAATATATATTCTTTACACAAATTCAAGATTCAGCTTGATAAAAAACTTGATAGAAGGTGTTGAGGGTTTTTTTTATCCCCCACCCACACTCCCACCCTGTTAGCGACGCCACCTAGTGCTTGAAGGGGAACGGGGAATTCCCCGACCTAAAAAATTCTTAGCTGAATCCCTGACTTAAGACTTTGTACTTTACTTTTAGCTGAAACGAAATTTCTAGACATGTAACGTAAATGCTTTGTCTACAGGTGCTATTCTTAGTTTAAATCCACCTTTCGGCATGACTCACAACACTATACCTTGTACACAGTGGATGAATAAGGACTCTAGAAAAACAACTTTTTAATTTGCTAAATTCTTCACATGTTTATCCTTTTTTAACCATAAGGATAATATATATATATTCTTTATATCTATAAAGGATTTTTTTTTCTAAAATATTAAAATATATTGAAATATATATAATAAAGCTTGCTATAAAAAGTAAAATTATTCGAATTGTTTTGTACTAATAAATATCGTTTATACATGACTTGGATATATATACTTTTGAATGACGATATTATGACATATGTGATATGGACTGATGACGGAGTGACTGACATGACGTTATCTGTTTTTAACGATAGATTTTCTGCAACGTAAGCATTTCCTGCCTGTCTCTTTCTTTGAAGTCTTTTGTATATAAAGGATGTAGGACAGTCATTTGACAAATGAACAAGCAGGTGTAAGAACTTAGAAGTAAAAAAGATTCAATGTTTATTTAATTTTGACAACACTGCGACAGAAATTTTCTTACAAAAATGCAACGTAAGTAGTCAACTATGAGATGATTTCTAGGTTAAGCTCATTTTTCCTTTTTTTCTTTATGTTTTCCTCTTATTTTTATTCATTTTATTTTATGAATTTGTATGTTTATCACCGTAAATATTTTGCCCAAAACTTCTTCATTTCTTATTTTTCAAAATTTGCTGTTGGCTAAAATATTTAGCTTTGATATCTGTAGATAGTAATTTATTTTTTATCCTTTATTTAAAGGAGGGCATCTTTATCTCTTTCTTTTTTCTTTTTTCTTTTCTTTCATTTACTTATTTATTTATTTAGTTTTTGATTCTTTTTTTTTGGCGGGAGAGGTGGGGGTGGGGGGGGGGGGCGGTGGAGAGGGATATTTTTCGATGTGTTCAAGTCAGATAAATGCGATTTAGAATTAAGAGATTTCAGGCAATCCCCTTTTTCGCGTGGGGTAAGTAGGAGTGTGGTGGTCTAAAGGGCAATAGAATCATATCAAGGCAAGTCAAGACTTTTCTGAAAAGGCGTATGAGAATCTATAATTTACCCCTCCCCCATCAAGAAAGTTTCCAAATTTCAGGCACTTAGCTGAAAAACGTCAATCATTGGTAAATTGGGTAGAGGTAATGCCCCGTCCTATTCCCCTTCCGCAAGTACGTACCCGCCGAAATTCATTCGAATTTACCAGCATAAATGATAAGGTGGGAGAATTGATTAGACTAGACGATTTTCTATCGAGATAATTTACCCCTCTTATAGCTTTAACGAAATATTTTTTCAAACGAAGACTCGAGCGTGTTGTTGAACTAGATTTAATGTTCAGCGATTAATCCCATTGCCCCCTCTTTTAGAAACTGTCTAAAACTTGCTTGAGAAAATGCATGATCATAAACTTAATGCAAAATATTAAAATATTTGACACCAACTGACGAAAATATTTTGCAAGCATTTTTTTTATTAAAATCTATATCTAATTTTTTTTCTCATCAACAACATTTTCAAAATTTGAGCAACATTTTACAAAAGAAAACACGAGGAGTGTATTTCACCACGTGGTCGAGATGGTAGAGTTTTTAAAATCACACTTTCTCAGAACGAATTGCATGACGGAACATCATAAACATTAAAAACTAAATTACGTCACATAAACATGTGAGCAATGAGCACATGCGATCAGTATCACACCATTTCGTTGGGTGCCCTTTAAAACATCAAACGGAAAGACTTTTTTAATATCACCTATTCTTTTTTTTTTTAAAAAGGCTGTAGAATTGTTTTTACACATTTCACTGCAACCTCATTTCCCTTCAGCACTGTCGGGTTTTCTTTGAAAGTGTCTCTTTTTACTCCGAAATAACCGCTTCTTGTAAAGTCAAAAAATATAATTCATCGTTGTTTTTTTTTGTCACTCACTCACACACACCACGCGGTTTATAAATTATACGGCGCGAGTATATTTTTTATTGCCAAGAATCATTCGTTTTTTTAACTCGCGCTTGCGCACAAACGATAAGAGAATTTTCTTCTACGAACCCACGTGTTTGAGCATAACGCGGGAAAGTAGTCTAGTCGACCAACGTTTACAACAGAGAGCGGTCTGATTTTTTTTATCAACACAACATTCTACATACATTTAGTAAGAGTTTCTTTAATTTATTTCTTGTTTGATTATATAAATTATATATATTTATGTGATAAGGAAAGGGGAATTTTATCACTCGTTTATTGACCGACTGTAGTAGAATTTTTGTCTGTGGTATAAATACGATGTATATACTTTTTGTTTTGATGTATAAAAAATATGGCGTGTGCGAGAGAACCCACCACGTGGTCAAAATAATTTCTGTATATTTAAGGATAGTTAGTGGACTTTGGGTGGCCTAAAATTAACTGGAGTGTGTGCGCTAACAAATGGAATGTATATTATTCTTCTTGGTGCGTTCTCGCATTTTCATATCATGTTTTGCTATTTTTTTATATTGCAGATGTTAAGAAAATCTATCGATCTATCGGTGCTTCATCGATTGTTATTTTTTTCTTTCCATCTTTATTAATATTCTTTGCTTGTTTTTTAAAATGGAATACCAACACAGACATATAGATTCAAATAATTTTATTTGTTAACTTAAAAAACAAAACTTTTTTAGATTATGATAATAAAAAAAAAAGTTTTTTAAGCTAAAGAAAACGAACAAGAAAAATATAAAAAAAGACGGATTTTTTTAAAATAAGAATAAGCTTGTGTGTGTTATTTCACGTTATAATAAGTGGCGCGTCTTCTTGTGTGGAAGAAAAAATAATATAATTATAAACATAAAATATACGTGAGACTGAGTTGTTTTTTTGCGAATTCACGTCGTGTTTTCATGTTTATGTATTCTGCTTGTTAAGTCTTAATAAATTAATGAATGTGTATGATATTTTTCTGTATACTCAGCTTATATGCTGTTTACTCCATTACATCTGTTTTCGTATTTAAGGTAATTAGAATATAATACTCGATCGAAGTAAAACTGACATATTCTAACTAAGAAGAGAGGATTTATTTTTTATTATTGTTGAGTTCGGAGAAGTCGTTGTTAATAGTTATGTTTCGAAAATTACATTAATTTAAAAATATAATATATTTATCGCTTGTTCTTTTTTTAGAAATGTAACACATTTTTATTTTAACTTAAATACATGCATTTTTATAAAAAAAGAACCATTTAACTTTGTTTAAATAGTTAGGCATATGCTTGCTTAATATATGAATATGTTTTAATTATACACGAAGGAGGGTGTGAAATTTTTTACAGAGCGTACACCTGAAGCAATACATAAAACACTCCTTCGTAGATGCCTATTAACTCATTTTACCTGATTTTTTACTGGCTGATAAAACAATTCTTAAATACTACTTAAGACAATGTGTTTTGACTGACATGTCTTGTAATATGTTACGCCTCTTGGTTTTGTTCGCATTGTTTTGATTATGACCGGGTGAAAAATAATGAACAGCGCTTCATATACGAATAACAATCTTTTTATTAGAACCAGTGTGTGATCTCGTCAAAACTACAAACAACATAGCGAGATAGAAATAGTTGATTGTACATGTGTTTGTGTGTTAAAAAAAAACTAGCTCAAATGAGAGACGCACGCTTGATGTAGTTCAATTTAATACACCTTTATATAGGACACATATAAATATATATTAAAAATCATTTAACTTATTAAAAAAACAAGAGGAATTTAAATTTTATTTATTTATTTAGTTTTAACAGATACCAAGAGAATGTCTACGGCTTTAGTTTCTGCATTCTATGACATAAACGACGTAATACAACAGGTTTGTACTATACTCTATTTATTTTAATTTTTTCTAGTATAGTGTTTTCTTCTTTCACTGCGTCGTGCGTTGTTCTATTTTTTTCTTCATGTTAATGCGAAATTAATATGATGTTATTGTAAGCAAAAGTTTTTTTAGAATAATTTTAGTATTGGTGTGTGATGGATCTTGACTTGTTATAAATGTAACACTGCTGCGAATTAACATATGTCGTTCGAGCAGATATAGATATAATACAACTAGCATGCATAATTTTTCCTCTGATATTTCAATTTTCGTGATCGGTCACATGTGATAATAATTTCGAACTCCCTCGAGAGTATTTTAATGTTGCGTTCGTGCTTAATAAATAAATGGTTAGATTCTATTTGTGACTTTACATTGTAAAATTTTATTCGATAAGATTGTGCTAGGCGTTCGGTTAGCGAGCACATGGTCATTGAGCGGAGTTAATATTTCGTATAAAAAAATGTTATGTATTAACTAAGTTTGCATTTGCTTGTAAAATATTTAGCATGCTGTATGAAATATTTAACTTTGAAGAGACATTTTTTAAGAGATAAGAAGAGTATATATATGCTGAATTATTATTTTGCTTTCTTAGACTTGAGAATTTATTATTATTTTTTTAATAATTTTAGAGTAAGCAACGTCCAACTGTGTTAGATCTTCGTCAAAGAATAATAAAAACCCCGAACACTTTAATGGTTCAAAGGCGCCATAGTACGAACTCAGCAAATATGACTTCGCTTACAGTAACCCAACTAACGAAGCAGCAATCGTTGTCACCTACTTCGTCCAGTTTTTATCCTATGCCTCAATCGCCAAAAGATCAATTTTTAAATGGTAATGTTTCGCCATTAGCTCTTCGCGAACGACAACACCAACATAATCAACAGCATCAACAACAACAGCAGCAGCAACAACAACCAGGCATGTTTCAAGAAGATTTAGAAGGGCAACGTGGAAAACGTGGCTCGACCAATTCAAGTCGTTACAAAACTGAATTATGCCGACCTTTCGAAGAGAATGGTACTTGCAAATATGGTGATAAATGTCAATTCGCTCATGGGTTTCACGAACTTCGTGGATTGAACCGACATCCTAAATACAAGACCGAATTTTGTCGTACCTACCACACCATCGGTTTTTGTCCATACGGACCCAGATGCCATTTTATTCATAACGACGAAGAGAAACGTCTCGCCCAGAGTAACTCCGGTCGATCATGTTCAATGTCAAGCATGGATTCATCTCCATC
Organism: Nanomia bijuga; assembly: GCA_032273505.1. Lineage (NCBI taxonomy): Eukaryota > Metazoa > Cnidaria > Hydrozoa > Siphonophorae > Agalmatidae > Nanomia > Nanomia bijuga. Next base: position 5,765 of record JAUKPT010002636.1, read on the forward strand.
CTCACCTGCTATCGATATCGCGGCTTCTCCATTCAACACGACATTGACACCACCCACCTCGCCTGGTTATGGTGGCGATGTCTTTCTATTCGACGAAACATCGCATCTCCCACAAACCCCACTTGGCGTCTGTGGACAGAACATCTCGTCGATGTCGGTTATTCCTGAGAACCCGTTTCCATCGCCAAACAGCTCGTTCGATTTAAACGTTCTTCAACGACAAACGGTTCGAGGTGAAATGAATATAAATGCCGGTCAGCTGATCACATGTGCTGGAAACTCTGAGAGTACCTTCCAACCGATCCAAACACAATTTGATCGCCATGCAATGACCCCATCCGAATCCGGTTCATCGAATCCACCCTCCCCAACGGATTCTGTTAACAGTGCGCAACGACGTTTACCTGTGTTTGGATTTGGTAATTGAAAACACCAAAAACAAATACACAATTCTATATAAAGAGATTTTTTTCTATTGAAGGCGTTTTTTTCTTCTAACTTCCTAATTTAGATATATATGTGCATATTTTAAAGAAATTTTTATATATATAGTGTTTATTTGTGCTCGTTCGTCGTCGTGTCCATGCGAAGAAGAAACTATTACATTGTATACCGTATCTAATATGGTATTATATAACGTCTAAAGAAGTTTGTCAATTTTTTCTTTTTTTTCATTATTTTTCTTTTTTAATTTTTATTTTTTTACTATAAAGTTTTTTGTGTGAAAAGAAAAGGGAATTCTTTTGTCGAATTCCAACAAATTGTAGTGCTTATTCTTTATGAGAGGAAGTTCTTTTTATCTTTTTTTCGTCAGAGTTTTTTTCTAAGAATTTATGCATATTCTATTATTAAGTTAATGGAATTCTGGAATATTTTGATAGAAACCCCTATTATTCTATTTATATTTATTGTGATTTATTATTTTTTTGTTGTATAAACGATTGTTTTAGTTTTAAAAGGTGCATGTCTTCTGTTCATGTATAGAAATTAAAGACTTACTGCAGTCCAGCCTGGGGTAATGCGTTTCCCTTTTTTTGGTATTTATTGTACCAATTTCTTTTCTCATATTTGTTCTATAATAGAACGAGAGTATTTTATTTATTTTTTAATTCATTCTAACAAAAAGGGAAGCCCTCCAGACTGCATTGCGTGTTAGTCAATATATCTCGTCATCCATTATCATTTTAGGGGCATCTTAATTGAGAAAATCGAGAATATTGTGTAAGTTTCATGTATTATAAGAGAAAAAAAGTAATTGAGTTATACTTAGTTGTGTGCCTTTGATTCTTATCTTAAGTCTTTAAACGGAATTTGAATGAGCGCGCAGCGTTTATTGAATATCAACTATCTTGTATTAGTCATTTTCAATTAAAACGGATCAGCGTTATTTTATCGACTTTTCGTATTTCCTCTTGTGTCAATTAAACGCCATTCAATTAGATACATCTTATAGTGTTTCCGTTTTTAAATACGCGAGGAAAAAATCGATCCATTTGAGTTATAAGAATTCAATTAGGAAAAAAAAAGGTTCTGTTTTTTTACGTATAATATTTTTGAGTTGATTCAAGTCCATACATATTTCATCTTGTTCGTTTTTTTTATCTGCTTTCTTTTGAGCTTGAAGGAAAGTGATATTTTGTGGTATCTGACGCCTTAGCGTCTGACCAAAAATAACGACATTGTTTCATTTTAACTTTCAACTATCTTTTCATCATTTTTTTTTGTCAAGTTTGCTTGCATAATTGTGAATACAAATTTTTTTTGTCAAAAGGATTTAGGAAGGGCAGTTTTTTTTCAGAATTTTTGGCTTGTTGTTTTTATTTGTTAAAGGCGTGTGCTTAATTTGTATTTGATATAGTAGAGAAGGGATTTAGTAGTTAGTCGATTCTCTTTTGAAAATATAGGTTTGTTTTTAATTGCTTGATCCTTTACAGTGTTTGATTTTTGGGGATATAATTTTTTTATTTCAAATTCCGGTGTCACACTTAGTTGAGTTCAGAGAATAATGATGATAATTATTTAAAAACTGTTTTCTTGTGTTCGATATTTGACATAAATTATGCAAAAAGTAATTATGCTGGCATTCATGCTACCTGCTGGAAACAATTTTCTCTAAATTGCTCAAACTAAAGAGTTATGTCTGCACTAATTACTTAACACTCGTTTCTAGAAATGAAAGGAATTTTACTATAGCATAATTCATGTTAAGTTGTCCATTACTTGAAACTGAGCAATCTTGATTTTTTTATTCAAGGTGTCTCTGTTAGTAATCCTTGTTGGCTTTGTAGATGAGGGGAGGGGTCGAGGGAGGGAAAAAGAGGTATTTTTTATTTCGTTTTTTGTTTAACGAAAATGAATTAAAAGGAGAAAACCTTGCTGTGAAAGAGAGAGAAAGCATCAATTTATTTTTTTTCTTTGAAATATTTTAATATAATCATTAGCTATAAGAGATTCGGATTGTTTGGCGCCTTTTTGTACTTTATTGGAAGCGGGATTCGAGAAAATATTTTCATTTTGACGTTAAGATTCTTTTTCTTTTTTTTCTTATTTATTTTTATGCAATTTAAAGAAAGACTTGAAGGAAATATTTCTTTGTATTCCGTCTTCAATAAAGTAAAAATTAGGTGTCGGATTTTTTTTAAAACAAAAGTGGATGCTGAAAGAATTATTTTCCATTCACAAAACTTTATTATTTAAAATTGTTATTAGTGTTATTTATTGACTTTACTTTTTCTGTAATATAATGAGAAGTATTTTTGTTAGATTTTTTTCAAAAGTGATGCTAGTTCTTATGATCTAGTTGGTGTTGTTATACTTTTGATTACTGAGAAGAGACTTGTATCAAAGCATAGTCTTATCTTTAAAAAAAAAGATCTACACTAGAGCAATCGATTGATCATTTCCTCAGCTAAATAATTGAAATAAAGCCTCGTCCAAATGTTTGACTAAATGTTGCGTAATTGTTTTTGTTTTCTCCTGGGGAGAAGAGAATCGCGATTTTGCAATCGTTGAAAAATTGGTTTGATTTGGTTTTTGCATCATTGCAGTGTCTTCCACGTGTCAGACTTTAGTAATACGCAAGGGAGTTGAGCAATTCGAATGTCGCTTTCTTAAAATAGAATGTCAAATTATTCTCAGACAAAAAGTCGGCGTTCCTATTTCAACATGGCGGTGTAATTGAAGTGTGGATTTCTATATTTTTGTGAAAGGAAAGACTATGGAACGAATTCAAATAGTATTTATTCTTATCTTGTTTTACTAGCATTTACATTGTCAGACCCTTTTTCTAAAATTTTATCACTTTTATTCTCCCGATTTTATTAGTATAACGGAATGATAATTTTTTATAAATTTACAGAAGACCCTATTTATTTATACTTGCAAATTATATCTGCTTTAAGTTATAAAGAATCATTTTGTTCATAAGAGAAAACTCGTTGTTTTTTGATATTTTAATTTTTATCTTTTCTACTCACTTCATCTCATCATTGTGTGTGTGTGTGTGTGTGTCCGTAAAAACCCTCCATTACTCTCTCACTCTCTCTGTTTGAACATTAAATAATCTTAATACGTTAAGGCACGCACAGATCTCGTTTAGACCCTTTGTGTGACTGTCATTCATGGCGAATATAAAGTAATTATTAGCTGAGATCATCCGACATATCAACATTTCTTCACGTATAGCTATACTCATTTTTTTCAAACACCATTTTTAAGACGCGTACGGTTTTTTAATGGAGAAAAAAATAGAAAGAAAAATCTATTTATGACAACAAATTAATTTAAACTACACTACATATTTTTCTCGCGCGCAAGAAATTTCGTAAAAATGTTGTTTCACGCAAGCAGAAATGTTACGTTACGACTGCACTATTTTTTATTCCGAATATGGTGTTGCGAGCATGCTATGATATTAAATTTTTTTTCTTAAACAGGCTCATCACAAGTTATTTATGCATGATTTTTTTAGAATATCTAATACGAAGGATTAGCAGCAAATGCATTTTAATTATTTTTGGATATCGTCCGAATTTCTTTCAACCTCCATCGCTTCACGCACTATCTCATTTTCTTTTCTTTTCTTATAAGTCAAAAAAGTTGAAAATTTTTTTTCAGTTTTTAAAATAATTTTTGTAATCTTTTCCTCCTGAAAAATATAAATCTACAAAAAAAGGCACTGCGCCGGAGAGTGTAATGTTATCTTTTGATCTATGATACTGCCATCTCATGTCAAAGTAAACAATCCAAAGCTAACAAATTAAGACTAAATGCATCGTTTTTGTATGCGAAGTGTAAACAACATTCCCTAAACAGAAAAAGAAATCGTCAGCTCATATTTCTCACGTGTTTTTCGCATAGATTTATGAAATTTGGATCAAAATCGTAGCCATTTTTCATTTCATAAGAGGGTTGAAAAGCAAAACAAATTAGAAATATTTATTTTGCATTCTATCTACTTCCATAAGTAATGATTATCAAAAGAGAGAAAAAAATTTTATAAATCTTTTGTTGAGTTTTTTTATTATTTTCCTCTCATTAATAAAACTTTTCTTTGTTCTCTTCTTTTTTTAATAATTATTCGTGATTATTTGAATGTCGAAATCTCTCTTCGAAAAGAGAAAAAAAAAGAAGATTATTTAGATTTTTATAGTATTATGGAAATGAAAGAAAAGATAGGCGATATTTTTTCTCTCTTGACGATGTAAAAAGAATCTTCGTAACATGATCCTAGAATTTTTTTTATTATCATAACGCCTTCGCTTTTTTGTGCGTAACGTTTAACATGGTAAGAAAAATGTCATAAATAGGCTCCTAAAGACAACATCATTTTTATCACGGCTACTGACGCATATCTCTTTATGCTTGTTTTTGTAAGCATTCTCACTAAAAGTTGCATAAACAGAAAAAAAAGTGTTAATTGTCGAGAAACTTTTTGGGTGTTGGGTTTCAACACTGTCCAGTTATAACCTTTTTTTCTAACACGACTTTATATTTTTTTGTTTTGATAAAGATTTTTTTCGAGACAAGAAAACAGTGATCGAATGACCGAATGGTAAAACTGATAAAGACGTGATCCGTCATTTTGAAAACATCAAACTGTGATTCTATTGTATACAATTATTGTCATAGCGAGCGTGCATATAATGAGGAGGTCGTTTCCTTGCCGTAGTTTACTGAGACATATTTTTCTTCTTACAAAAGCGAAAGAAGTGGTTTTTAAACGGAAAGTAATTCGACACTCTTAAATTCAACTTTGCCTTCCTCTGTAATATTTACATCTACAATTCATCACCTTTCCTCTCGTTCTTAAGTATTTTTATGAATTCAATTTCAAATTTAACTCGATATTCAAACACTTCATCTAAAAGCACTCGAAATGTATTTCGTACAGACAGTTAAGCAACAGTGATCTTAGGAAGGCCACCCACAAACTTAAAAAAACAACACCCATCAGATTTTTGGAAAGAAATTTTAACTTGATATGTCGGGTAATGATGGTAGCGCCTTTTTTACGAAGCAGGGCATGAGACAAAATGTCTGTACACCGTGCATGTATTACTATCTAATTCACGAAGCATTTCTTGCGATGTTAAAAAATGCCATGTGCGTGTTTTTTTTTTGACGTCTCGTCTCTCACCCTTCGACCCATTTTGAGAATAAACTGATTTTTCTCTCAGCTTTAGTTGCTAAGCAACGATCGTTCGTTAACTGGTACTGTACGCGTACGTATTCTTTTCGCTTTGATTATTTGACACAAGATCAACGATAATTCGTATTATTTTTGGTGCAAAGGTCAAACACTTGTGTATATTTACCGTTAAATAAAAATTCGTTTCTCTCTCTTCTTTCTCTCTCTCTCTCTCTCTCTCTCTCTCACTCTCACTCTCACTCTCTCTGTTTGTCAAAGCCACCGCAACACCAGTCAATTCTTTTTTATGAATAAAATACAACTCAAAAGCAGATAAATTTTGGCAAATTGCAAGTTGTCATAAGAATAGGGTCCTTAGTTTTCAGGTAGAATCATATGTAGAACTATAGCATAAGTGCAACTGAACTTGAACGAAATTATCTAACTTGTTTTTTACTATATAAGTGTTTTTTTATTTGGAAAATAAAAACTTGTTTTCTTCTCCTTCCCGTGGTTGATGAATTTTTTTCAATTACATCACTGGGAGGTCAGGTGAGTTGTGCTCTCTGCGACGTTGTACATTCGATTCTTCTCTTAATTCACGGTAGTTAATTTTGATAAGTATGTATTTAAAACATTATTTATGAATAAAAAGATTAATAATTATGATGCAGAGATACTTAAATGTATCCACAAGAATGATGTCTATCTGTCTGTCCGTTGGCTGTGCAATAATTATATTACATAATCCTAATTATTAAATTATGCGGATTAATATGTTAATTATTCCTTACCATGCGGTGGTCAGATCTTAATTATATCTTGTGTTCGCCCATTTATACAGTATCACGTTTTTTGTACCCATTACCATTCGCGTGTATTATATTATACAAAAGAATAAATTATGTTAATTTATGTCGGCCTCCGGTAGATTTACCGTACTACTTTGTTTAAGTTTATATAAAGAAATGTTATTGTATTTTGTAGCAAAACAAAAGCTACACAAGTTGTAATTTATATGCGTCTGATCAAAAATATTTTGGAATTATAAATTATAAATTGTTATCTTTCTTTTTAATCCTTTATTATGATTGCCTCTTGTCCTGCGCCTTGAAGGTCATTGAAATGCCCTGAAATATATTAACTAAATTAACTCAACTACAAACACTGCACACTTGTAACTAAGTAACTGCACGGGCTGGCTCAAAAATAACAATATGATCGGCCAAAATTTGCTCCGACCCTTTCAGTGCCTGACTGTTCAGACCCTTAAGGGGTCATTCGAAAAGGACGCCACCGGGGGAGGGTCACCAAAAATAGTGACTATTGGTATAAAAGGGGGAGGGGGTAAGCACGATGGCGTACTTAGCTACAGGCCATGCCATCGTGCAGGTAAATTTACGGAAAGTACCTTCCTGGTATTTTCTCGATCTATTTTTTTCAGGTGAATTAATATCAGTAAAGAATGAAATTTTATGCAATTGCCAAAAAAATGGTTGAACATTCGTGGAAATATGAAAAACCTTTGATTCCACCAAAGGTGACATAAACACTGAAATATTTAAAGGTGTGGATTCTAATTTTAGCTTTTTAGGGGG
>JAUKPT010002637.1:0-12989 GCA_032273505.1 Nanomia bijuga
AAGAATCTTTTAAAAGATGTTCTTTACTACCAGACTATATTTTTTTTAGCTAGGAAACAATCCAGAAGTGTCCATGGAACTCTTCTGTTTTGGGCCTGATGGAATGTTTAGGATCTGAATAGAGGCTAAATGGTTAATGGTTAATGGTTAATGGTAAAGTGTTTCGTCAGCTAACGATTGACTACCCAATTTCCCTCACATGGCATTGGTCGACCCGTCGGGATTGCCAAACGAGAATTATTAAGCCCTCTCTAAGAGCTCGAGACGAGTGTATATTTTTATTACATCGTTTCAAATGACACTCGCCTCTACCATCCGCGTCCCCATCCAGTAAAAGTATCTCACGAAGACGATGCTTAACTTACTACATGAATGGAAGTGTGCTGAAAGATGACATACCACTTCACGTTGGTGAATGTACTACTTTGTTTTGCTATCATAACTACCGAGTCCCGAACAAAAGTATACAACTTTGAAAGATTGTTTCGGCATAAATATTTTTAAATTTTGAAAACGTTAAATAACCAGGTGGAAGAAGATAGATAAACATAAATACTCTTGTAAAGTGGTATACTTTTTTGGGACACCCGGCGATTCCCTTTTGTCTCAGTTTACTTACTGTTTCAGAATTTCGGGGGTTTTCAGGGGCATTTCCACTCAAAAACAGGGGATTTTCAGGGATATATTGACAAAACCTTTAAGGGATTTTCGGGGAAATGAGGCCAAATTTTTGAAAAATATGTGTATACATATGGAGCCCCCTCCCCTCTCTTATGATTGGTCCGACGAAAAAAAGCAAAAATAGACAAAAAAAAGACGGAAAAGGACAATAAAAAAAAAAGACGGAAAAGGACGATAAAAAAAGACGAAAAAAGATGAAAAAGGCGAAAAAAGATGAATAAAGAAAAAAAGGAACATAAAGAGAGATCATGTAAAAAAAAAGTGAAAGAAAGACACTCGTTACATATTTTCAGGGATTTTCAAGGAATTTCTGAATACTTTAGGGGATTTTTTACTTTCGAACATATTCAGGGGCATTTTCATTGGCCACTACAGGGGCATTTTCATTGGCCACTACAGTGGTAGTGGTAATTAAATTCAACAAATATCCACCTTGCTTGATCTTTAATTTAGGAACAGGCTTTAAAGAATGATATTTTGCCGACAAGATATTTACCCCTGCTTTAAAACACAACAATAACATTTACTAGAATCGCAAAGAACTTGACAACAATATTATGATTCAAAATTCTTTGACATCACTTATAAGACGAAACACAAACAAAGAACAATTTGTCACAATTAATAAAAAAAATCAATAGCTCATAAACATAATAATTACTTAGCAACTTAAGGACACTTGAGTCATGATGGCAAACGGAATAACAGCATAAACAAATATCTAGTTATTTTGGCAGTCGCTAAACCATTGTTTTGTCGAAAATATGATGACAAATTTGAAATGAAGACTATAAAAAAGAAAATAGATCTTTATATTTTCTTTAAAAATAAATCGTGTTTTGTTGTAACAGCAGCAAATGCCAAAATAAGGGAAAGAGAAATCAATCAAATATTATTCTAAAATTTGTCAAAAGAATTATTGGTCAAAAGAATTATTGGTCTACTCAGAGTGACCATAAGCCTACTCTATACACAGCCATAAATTTTGCTGACACAAAATCGAGTTGGGCGTTTTGAGACCATCTGCGACCAAATCACGCTACTCAGTGTATTTACTAGCATGTCTAGAGTGCGTATGGACAATTTTATCTTTTGGGATAAATTATTGGGGGGGATATGGGCCTTTCGTACTTTTTGCTATTAGAGTCACGTGCTTTTCACAGCATGCGTGTGTAATGGAGTTCAATGTCGTGACCAAATACAATGAGATTTAACTAATTGCCGTTCATCAGATATCCTTCTTCAAAGCACTTTGATATACACTTTCGATTTCATCTTATAAGACCCTATACAACCTGAGAGTAGAGATTTGCTGATTATACCAACTGTAATTACATTTAATGATCTGCCAATGAACAATTTTGTGTGCTATGTACAGATTCTATAGTGAACAATTATTATTCATTTTATATCATCATGATACCACACTATACCTCATAAGAAAAAGCTTTATCGTTATAAAATGACGTTGATCAATGAACTCTTCAATTGATAGATTCTCGTTACCTTGAGACAAACAAAATGTTTATACCTAGTCTAATGTACTACCTGTTTACCTGTTAAAAGACTTTCTGGTATACGCTCCAATAACTCAAGAACGCGTTAAATACGTAACTTACAAATTACTGAGAGTTGAGATGCTATTCATAAGTACATACATGCTTTAAAAAGCTCTTGGCCAAAAATATAAAAGCGACTGACTTATGGACTTTAATAGCAAAAAATACGAAAGACCCATATTTTCCCCCAATAATTTCTCCCAAAAGATAAATCCGTCCACAGCATTCTGGATATGCTGGTAAATATACGGAGCAGCGTGGTTTGATTGCAGATGGTCCGAAACGCCCAACTTGCATTTTTGTTGGCAAGATATATGGCCATGTATAGAGTAGGCTATGGAGTGACTATCAATTTCCTAGACTAGTAATTTGCAAAGCTAGATTTGGAAAATATGTAAATAAGAAAACAAAAAAGAAGAAAAAAAGAAGACACAGCAGCCAAATATCATGCAGGCAGGGACTATAAACTCATTTCAATAAGGTGCAGCAATGACTAAGTAAAGCAAGGATATAATGGGTGTAAAATATATAATGTATACATTATGCACTTCAGTTTATATAAACTAATTACCTTAGGGGGTATCCATACTCAATGTTCCAAGGTTTGGATATGGTGGTGTGATCTGGCACAAGCAAATATTGGCAGACTACTTACATGCCATTCGCCTTTGGGTTATTACAGATCCCTCATTCATCATAAGCAGGCAAGCAACTATTGGAAAAAGTTGTCTGTGACGGGAGAGCTATTTATCCCCCCTCTTTCTGTCCTTCGTTACATCCCTGATCATATGGTTCTTCAGAGTACCATATTTATCATACAGAATCTATTAATTTTTAATGGTAGAAACGAAATATTCTTACTTTGTATGACTTGTGGGTTGATGGCAGGTATGAACAAGCAGCCATAACCGTCCTCATTCATATTAAACTCGATAAAAGCAGGTGACTCTAAAGGACTCGTGCTCAGCACGTCACGAGGAGTGGTCAAACTCACCACACTTTTAACAAGATTTTGCGGTAATGGCCGCCCTTCGAATTGATCGCATAGTCTATACAGTTCTTTCTGGAAGTCGCCGTTGAAATGGGTGCAACTCTTTGTGTTGTCATCGTCTAATAACGACACGATGCGCTCAACAGCATCTGGAGCCAATTCACAAACACTCGGACAGACCTCTTCTTCCCCGGTAACATTGACTTCTGTGTTCTCCTCCGCACAACCATCCGTATTTTCTATATTAATGTCTATATTTTCGTCTGTCGGTAACGCAAATACATTTTCAACAAGTTCTTCACTACAAAATTCTGTATCACCATTACTACTACTATTCTCTGCTGCGAATAACTCTGTTTCGAATTCACTAGGGGATGCTAACGAAATATTGTCAATGACAGTTTTTTTCTTTATATCGTCACCATTAACGTTTTTACTATCCCGACCATTAACGATATCTCCATCGTCATCGATGGGTTGAAATTCAGCTTCATGTAGGAAGGAGATATCCTCCCCTTCCTCTCCAGTGTTATTTTCGTCACATGGTAGCTGTATGTCTCCGTTAGAGATACGTAGAGAAGAGAGTCCCTGTAATGATTTTTTCGAAGGTGTTTCTTCAAGAGGTTTATGTTCATTATTTGTAATATCTTTTTCTTTGTTAGGTCCTCGCAATACAGCGTACGACGAGTTACTACATAAGGGTGAGCCAAGTCTTAAAAACTTCCTAAAAGAAAATCAATGTTTCTAGTATTTATGTACCACTATTAAATTAATTTAATAAACAATAAGTCGTTGTAAATATTTTCGATAAGTCAATATAATTTTTTTTTGAAAATTTTAACTTGCAATTCAGCTTCTCCTATGTTTGTGATGATAATTTTATTCTAAGCTATAAAATGATATAAAAATATATTTGTTGTGTTAGTGTATCAGTGGTTATAAATAACTGGTATCATCCCACTGATAGTCCTTGTTTTATCTTTTACTTTATTTTTACTTTTGTTACTTTGTCTAACTGTTGTAAATAATTTTGAATGTAAATAAAAAAAAAAAAAAAAAATGATATTGACATATCGAAAACATTTACAACAACTCATTGTATCTTTAATTTACCTCCAATTTGGTATTTACGTACCACTTTCGAATGAATTAGGTAAAAATAACAAAAAGAAACATCAAAACACACAAAGACATTGAAACAACTTAATTTTTGGATCAATAAAATTTTCTGAAAAATCCTTGAATGATCAAACCACCTTTTTTGTGTGGGGGAGTATGAAAATATTTTGAAAAATCTTCTTTTTGTGAGGGAAGAGGTATAAAACTTTTTTCAATTTTCTGAAAAATCCTCACGCACATCCTAATCTTTCTTTACCTTAACACAGTGGGATGCAAAGATTGTCCAGCAAGTCTTTCAAACAACTTCGTTAAGGGCCCGTTAAGCGGATGTTTTTCGTCAATAAAGGCTTCTTTACACTTGGCCAGAAGTAAGTAGGGGAGACCAGCTCCACACATTAACTGTTGGTTGATCTCTGTGCCCATCAAGTGTTGCACTTGATAGACAACAAAAGATAGTATATCAGTCACATCCTAAAATGCAAAATGAAGCGTTATTTAAAATGGTATCCTCATTACGACACGAAATGCAGCTATGGCTTGACATAACACTATCATTTGAGAAGGAGACATTGTCTGACATTGTTCAACAAGCTTTTTAAATAATAAAAAAATAAAAAATAAAAAATATGGAGTCTGAAAGAAAATGCTTAAACTTTCATTCAAAATAGACATTTGTTCAAATTAATATTGAAAAGGCACTTCAAAACAAAGACATAAATGTTTCATTCTCAATCCAATGTTTATATTATCGTTTACCAGCAGACACTTAGTGAGAGTTGTTTAAAAGAAGGTGAAGTGTTTTGCTTCATCGAGAGCTTTTTGAGGTCAATCAGGCATTCATATACTCTCAAGTTGATGGAAATGAAATAAGTTGATTTTTCTTAGTATGATGAATGATAGATGATGAATCAATAAATCAAAAACTTTCAACCCCTCGACAATGGTTAATGGTGTACACTTATGATGGAACAGCTATGCACAAGCTCTTTACTTGCTTATCGAGTCAATGGATTAAGGACCTACTAAACAGTACCTAATGATATATACAAAAAAATAACAAAGCAAAATATGGCTCGAAAGCTCCTAGATTTACGAAAATCGGGTGTTTTTGCTCACTTGAGAACCAGATTTCTCTGGACAAGCAGTTTTACTAAAAGATCAAGATAAATTTGTTGAACTAATTTTAATAAAGACGTACATAGCAATGGGATAGATTTTTGGCAAAATGTAAAAAAAATCCAACCACACTTTAAGCACTTCGAACACTTTTCCCCAAGAACCAGATTTTTCTTGGAAAAATCTATCTAAATATAATATTCTCTCTAATTTCATACCAAGTTTCAATGAAAAGTCTGATGACCATTTTTAGAGAAAGTAGTGTATCAGCCCCCTAATTTAGGACCAAATCCAGAACATTTTGAGCTGTAGGGCCAGAACCATTTGCTAAAAAATTCTGAAAATTGTTAACTTCTTCAGACTGTCCTGATTCAGATGAAAAAATAAAGAAATAATATATGACGAAGAGAACATAATCAAAAAGTCTACCAGGCTCCGTCACATCCTTTCCACTATTGACATTTAACTTCATGCCAAATTTCAAATCTAATTGACGAGTTTTTGAGGAAAAAAACCGAACAATTCAGTCAAGGAAAAAAATAAAAAATATTATGTTGATGAAGAATGTAGGAATTTGAAGGCTTATCTAACCTGAATTGATGCGCATGAAATTCTAACCTAGACAGATGTATCTTGTTTTGGAACATAGAAAAAGAAAGACTTATGGTCCTATGGTTGTGACCTTGGTCATCTCAAAACTCTATCCAATTTGGACTTTTGATTGGTCAAATATTGCACCATCAAGATCTTAATTGGTTCACAAAAGAATGTCAGCATCATTTTCAGTTTTGATAAAACTTCAAATTGTGACATTTTAAAATCAAATGACGTACGTAATTTTCAACCATCAATAGTCTAATTTAGACAAAGTTTTGAGATGACTTCTTAACACAAAACCTTACCGTTACGGGATCACCTTGAGCAGTTTTCTTATCGCAACATAACAAAGGAAGAATTTCTAACAAGCCATTAACAGCAGTCGGATGAAATATAGTCGGTATATTTTTAGAAGAATACACTAATACTATTCTCGATTTATCAAGCTTCCAACTATCGAATACTCCCGTCGCCATCGAGAGTATAATTTTACAAATGACTAATTGTATGTATTTGCGATCATATTTTTCTATTACAGGCATTGTAACTGTAGGTACAAATGCACATTCGAGTTCAGTTTCGCCGGTGACATTCGAAGGACAAATGCTACCCTTCGGTGGTAGATATTCAAATGATTCTGAAAAACAACCAAGTCGTTTTATTGTATCGATGAGTCCTTTGAAGCGTATTTCATCCATGAAAATAATCTTGTTGACAGGTTCGTCTTTCATTGCGCATGTCAGGACGTTGAAGATCATCCAGATAAGTTCTAGAATTGATTCCCGTTTCACTATAAAAGACGAAAGAAGGATATAATGATTTTGGAGATTTTAAAATTACTTGTAAGCCCAATTCGCATATTAACATTAACGAAAGAAAACAAGGCGAAGAGAACTGTTTAAATTTGCAAGGACTCGTGCATTATTGTTGATAATCGTTAATTGTTGCTTTTTTTCTCAATTTAAAAAATAATCTCAAATTACAAATAATGATTTCAGAGAAGTCTCTACTTCTATTCAATAAAGAAGCCGAAACTTTTAAAATGAAAACAGACCTTCTAATTAACACATGATCACTCTGCAGCGCTACTGAAATCAATTGAGGAGAGTGATTTTAATCAAAAATGGCTCTAAAACAAAACTTAAAGAAGCAGCTGCTGCATTTCATTTTCAAACTGGAAAAACAAATCGTGAATGTTCTAAATCCTCCACTCATGAATCAAAGCTTGATGAGGCTTTGAAGGATAAAATTTGCAGATAAAATTCACACAAGCTTCAGTAAAAAGTACTTAATAATCTATAGAACTAAGAAAAATTGTAACATTTTGAATTGAGCCAATAAGCTTTCTGATGATGTAATCTCTAACCAATCACACGGCTAAAATATTTATATTCATGTGTGCAAACAAATACCTATTCAAATCTTGTCTTACATTTTCCTTTCTTTGACTTATTCTAAAACGTGTAACAAGTGAGAAGATATGATGAGATACATACCATTGGTTAGTGTAACAGGAGGATCTGCTAAACTCCCTTCTAAGCTGACGAGAATGGATACAACGTACACAAAACCACCAACTTCTTGAAACACTGATCGAGTTTGGGGGTTGATATCAAAGATGCACAGAATCGATGATAAAACATCTGATTTCAGTTTCAAGTCAGTTGCTGGAGTAGAGTGTAGGAAGCTCAATAATGTCCCTAAAAAGTGATGTAAAACAATCAACAACGAAAATAGGTATTTTATAATTTCAACATAGAATGGTAACATGAAAAAGGTCGTTTATGATAAAAATGCTTCTATATGATGATAAGACTAATGTAGAGACACACATACCTAAGTCATCATGACCTCCATCAACAATAAGCTGCTGAACAATTCGTAACGAATATGTCCGAGATGTTTCATCCAATATCAAGTCATGAGCAGACCGTGAACCTCCTTTACTTCGAAACAATTCTGTATTTGAAGTGCTGCGCTCGACCATCAGTCGTAAACATTCCATGAGAAGGAAAAGGTAGTCAGAAGTTGATTCATCTTCGACGTTCTTCTCGACTGATTCATTAGATTTCACTTCTTCCTCTAAAAAATACACAAAAATGCCATCACGAGCACTTAAAAGCAACGGTGAATATTCTGGCCAAAAATCCTTAATCCAAATTCTTATTTTGCTCTATTTTTGCGGTGTTTTGTGGTGTCTTAGTGACTGATTAATTATAAATATGAGTGATTGTTAGGCAAAATTAGTAATAATAGGAAAAAGGACTAATTTAGGTAAAAAATGTGCAAACCACACAAGTTCATTGTTAATTCGGCTTAAAATCTAAAAAATACTAGTAATTGAGGTTAAAATTTGCTAATAATTGAGAACTCCCCTTCAAGCAGCACCATCATTTTCTGTCAAAAATACCCCAAAAATCTGTAATTTTCCATCATTTTCTGTTAAAATCCATCGTTTTCCATCAAATCTGTCAATATCTGTCAAAATCTGTCAAAAACCAACATATTCTGTGAAGATCCGTGACAGATCCTGCGGAGATTGAAGGTGGAGCTTGTGGGGGGGACTATAATTGTAAACTGACCTTATTTTTGCACTGTTTTTCTGTTTTGGGAAAAAATAGTATTTTTAATTAACCAATCAATAGCCTAAATTAGACAAAGTTATGATATAATCCCTTACCTGGATTTGATACTGATTTGGCATATGACTTCAACGCAATGACCATAGTATCCAGTAAACCTGCTTGTTGCAATACATTTTTATATAAATGATTGTTATTAACAAGAAGAATTAATGTTTTCAATACAGTGCATTGGCTGCTTTTACAACTAAAAGAAAGACAAGGAGTATTATGAGTCAACAAAAGCACTATTAATTATAATCACAAAGAAAGGTCAAAAACCATCAAAATTCAATAAAAAAGTAAAAAATTAAAAAAAATCCAAGTCTAACTCTATTTGAAGAATTGTTTATTCTTAAGTCTTCTGCATTAGTCAATTTTTTTTTTCATTTAATAATTGGTCTTTTAATGATTTCATTGATTTTTGATAATATTTGTAGAAAGAAAAGAAATGTTTTCCATCTGAAGAAGAAAAGGAAAAGAGAAAAGTGAATTTGCTTGTTGTGGTGTCCACTGACTTAAATCTTAATTATGTTTTTAATGTTCAATTATTCATAATCTTGTTTTATTTTTTACTATGGTTATAAATCAAATTGTCTTATTAATTTAAAAAAAGATTTTAGGAAAGTAAACTAACTATACAGTGAAATAACTACGCTAAGGCTAAGATAAATCATTAAATCACACGTAAGGTGAAGAAAAAGTTGCAAGCACAAAAAGTCCAGAAATTTATGAAAAGTAGTAAGTACTATTTTTTCGAGAGAAATGAAATGAATATATTGTTTTATCAAATTCAGTTTTTTGATGCGAGAAAAATTTTGTGTAAAGAAACTAAATGTAGCAAAATTTGCAACAAATTTTTGCTTGCCCCATTTTGTGATCCTGACTTTTCTGTGTGGAACTTTTTCTTTAAATACATACCTATCATTCTTAAACAATATAGTCATTGCAACAAGTTCCTGACTTGGAACCCACATTAAATGCAATGCAGCAAATTCAACCAGCTTTAAAATGGCAGCATTTACTTTCACACTTTTCTCAGGCATCATCTGGATGAACTGTGCGACAGGGTGCAGTGGTTCAATTAAGAAATAATTTGCATTATCGTAATTCAAAATGTTTTGAATAGCATTCAGAATGTGAAGTGATAATACTTCACTTGTGCACTAAAAGAAAAGAAAGTAGATATGATTTTCTACTAATATTCCAAAATCACTAGACAATTTTAAAAGATTCTGGTTTTGCTGACTTAAACTTTAGATCTAACTAAACATCTCTCAGAATACATTGCAATTACTTAGGGACTGTCTACAAATTTCAGTAGAAATAGGCAAATGATTGGTCGAATATTACATCATCATTAACATTATTGGTTCACTAAAAATTCTTACTGGCATTTTAACTTTCAATAAATAATGCAATTTTGAAAACGACCTATCATGTTCATGATGATGTAATATTCAACAGTAATAGTCCCTTATGTAACGAGTACACATGAAAATACCCCTCACACTGACCTGACCCTGAAATTTCCCAGACATTTTTCGACCATTTCTGATATTTTCCAGATGCATTCATACAATAAGTTAAAATTTGCAGATCTTCTTTCAAACAGTTCCCAACAATTTCTGACATTTTAGCATTTTCAGACATTCAGAAAAATTTTAAAAAATCTTTTAAATATGTAACTAAAACATCAAATTACATAACATTAATTTTAATTAAATGTTAAGAAATAAAGGATTTCTTGCCAATGATTAAACACAAAAAAGTTTATAAATCCATTGATTAGTATTGAAAAAACAAATGAAATATTTGTTAAATACTTACACTTAAAAACACATTCATCAACACTTTAAATGCTTCAAGATTTCTTATACTGACCCCTTGTACACCACTAGCTTTTGGTATGGAATATTCGGTTATTTGAAAGGGAGTTGTAATGGCTGGTGACGGCTGCAAAACAGTTCGACCAGTCATGACAAGAGATGCTATTAGTAAAACAAGATTGCGACTTGCTTCTTGATACGCACTATCAGTTTGGTTTGAAAACTTCAATAAAATTTCATCAAGGAATTTGTAACCATGACATTTATGAAATGTATCCAATAGAACAGAGTTTATTTCACATGAATCTTTTAGAATACAGCATAAAGTCATGAACATTTCTACAACAGCAAGAGGATCTTTGTCGCAAAGAGTTCCAATATTTGCCAGACTCAATGAGATGCATGATTTTTCTGAAAAAAAAGGAAATAATAAACAAAATCACGATTACAGTTGGTTATGTTTGATAGAAACTTTGATAGATTAAGCACAGAGATGTATATTTGGAAGTTCACAGCATCTTTTCAGAAAAAAAGAATGCCAAATTTATGTTGGATGAAATTGGGTGTTACCTTCAACAATTTTCCATAATATAATTTTCTCAGACTTTAAGATTTTATTAGTATCATTTGTAGATTATTTTGCAGAAGAAATTAAAATAATTTCTACAGTTTAGTACAACACATTTCATCACATACAGTAGTTGATAGTGTAACACACTCACCATTTATGTACGAAATAACATCTTCTGTCAAACTATGCCTTGTTACAGATGTCAAAATTTCTGATACACCAGTTCTCCAAATAACATGTTCTATTTTACAACTAGTTGTTAACGTTTCAAAAAGTAATGCTAAATCATCAGTTCTTATTAATTCTTTCACCGTAATTGGGTGATTACATAATTTCACTAAAATTGGTATCAAAACTTTCTGTACTTCAGCACATCTTTCGTGACTACCAAAATTTGATGGAAGTGAAAAAAACAGTTTTATACATTTGACTAATATAGATTGTAATGACGCAGCAACCATGCACTCTATAACAGGTGGTTCCCCATGTGTTAAAATATTCAATGTTTTTATGAGATTCCAACCTTTGTTGTCGATTTCATCTTCATGATGGCACAAAAATACTAAAATATCTTTACTAGCTTGAACTTTAACTTTATTAGCAGCCCTTCTTTGTACCTCTGACACCATCAATTTCGATGTATGTCCAGCAAATTGCAACACATCACCAAATCTTTCTGATAGTTTGGAATGATCTGTGTTTGCAAATGCTTTGAGAAATAATGGTAACATAACATATTGTTTTAATTCTCTTTGCTCCTGTGTAAGTGGTGTCGGTGGATGTAGGAATTCTAAGAATAACTTTCGTAAATGTTGGATGCATAAACTTCTTTCTTTTTGTGCTGCATCATTTTCTTCATTGTGTAATGCACCTCTTTGTTTTTGCACAAGACTTTTTATAAAATTCATTTTATCATTGTTTATAGTTTCTAATGTCTAAATAAGAATGAAAAACAAAAATGATAGTTAAATTGTAGCAAGTTGAGATTTCAAAAGAAATTTAATGTCGCCACTGAATCTGTTTACATGCTGTGTCTAAGACAAACTGGTTAAAAGTAGGAAAAAAGAAAAGTTGGCGATTAAATTAATTGTATTACCCATGTAGTGTATATAATTAACCACCATCTAAAAAAATCCCAACCCCAAAATTAGTTCACTAATCTAATCTGGAGATGTGACATGTAACATGTATTTACTGAATTTACCTTACTTACAAAAATAATTATTATCATCATTCTAAACTTATTTGGAGATCTCCCTTTCCGGTTGTCTTCAACACATAAATAACAACAAGTGTCTTTATACTTAATAAATATTTTCGTCTTACAACATCTTCAGATTCTTAATGTATTTGATTCACTAAAAAATAATAATATAGGAAATTATTCAAACTAGTCAGAGATTCTTCATGTTTCTCTTAGTCTCTGGTACTAAAAGTGACTAAAAGTACTAAGAGTTTTCTTATAAACATTAAGACAAATGGACCTCAAAAATTATACTAGAATGAGTAGGGAACAGTGTATTCAATATAGTTGAATAAAACAATAAGGCATTGGCTATTCTGGTGAATAGGAATCTTAGAACATATGGGATTATATTTGCAAATTTTAGTCAGTATTCTTCAATGCCACAAACTAGTACTGGTCTGAAGAAATATATACTTTAAAGGAGGAATATTACTGGCCAATGAAGTGCCTATCCACCTGGCAATCACCTACAGCTTTAGTGAACATTTAATGCAATTAAATAGTATATAATCTCATAATTTACTTGAAGATATTAAAATCAAGATCTAAGATGCGCCTATCACCTTTAGACAGTACCTTTCTTGGCTTGTCAAAACACACACATATCCACACACATACATAGTATGTATGTATGTATGTATTTATTAATTCTCTAGAAG
>JAUKPT010002638.1:0-12989 GCA_032273505.1 Nanomia bijuga
TGATATTGGAATGATAAAACACATACAAAACGATTTTTTAATAGATGAAGTATTTGCTTTTATCCAGTATAAATTTCTCTTTCCACTATCACTTCTCTCAGATTTTAAATGCTCATGAGTGAATACCTGCATTTCAAGGGGCGCATGCATTTCATGGGGCACTCACCTGTAACTCGGAGACAACCATATCATCCACTTCTAGATCCTTTATCAGCTTCATTAATCTTCTCTTAGATCCACAAATTTGTGATTGCATTAGATTATAGCAAACTTTTTCCAGTTTATCTACTTCTCTCATAGCTACATCTTTAATGTTTTTAGACTCTTTTCCATCTTTTTCAACATCATCATCATCATCATCATCATCATCATCATCATAACGACGGGTTGACCAATATACACGGGTTGTAAAAAACTTTTGAAATCAGGTACGATAGTAAGTGCCATAGTAAACTGTCTCGTGCGGTGTCGACGTTCCGGTGTCTGCACCAATATTAAGTGGTGGTCGAAAATCTGTTTGCTACATTCTACTGTTCAAGACTTTTTTCATTCTTTGGTGTATTTCATGTGCGACATACGGTCGGGAAGTTGTGCGAATGGTTTATGTCACCCGTATCAAGTCCATCCCGGATCTTTCTCGATATTTCTTTCTCAAACGAGCGTTCAGAACTGAACTCTTTACAGAGCGTCTCACAAAAAACGCAACGAAAATATTGAAGCATATAACCCCTTTTTGGTCCATTATCTTCTGAACTAAGCATAATTGGACCATGATCGTATTTCAAAGTTTGTTTAGCATTAAATTTCCTTTAGATTGATGTATAGGTTAATAGGTTTTAAGAAAGAAAAACTTTAAGGATATTGAACGTAGGGGTCAAAATGACCCCATTTTGGTCCATTATCTTCTGAACTAAGCATAATTATACCATGGTCGTATATCAAAGTTTGTTCAGCATTGAATTTCCTTTCGATTGATGTATAGGTTGATGATATTTGGAGACATAAAATTTTGTCCGCCTGGGGAGATTGGGGGTCACATAAAAGGGCAATTATCTCGAAATGCCCAAGGAGTTGGCCGGTGGTGTTCTCTGTGTGTGATCCTGAATATGTTAAGGCCATTTCCTGAAAAAATTGGCTTTGTTCAAATTTTTTTGACTTAGAATGACTGGACTATGTTAGGACAAAACCACCACTATAACGTTTGAACCCAGAATGCATCCTAAATATAACCTTTGACTATTTGACAGTGCAAATCGAAGGCATTTGAGATCTTATCATGTTTATAGATCCATTGTTATGCAAGTATGAGCTATTTATACAAAGACAATTTCAATGATAAGAGATAAGAAACATACATAGAAGGCATGTGATTTTCCCTGAGATAGTCCGATGTATTCCCATGCAAGAATTTTCCGTGCGAAAGTACTTTTTTGTAGATTAAAAAATACCTCGTGTCAAATGATTGATATTTTGACATTTCATGCATAAACAAGCTATTATCATTACGCCTACGGTATTTTAAACGAATTTAGGCTTGTCAAAATTAAACGGTTCATGGATTTTTGAATTCACTAGAATCTGCTCACAATTTTTTAATCTGTTCACAAATAATTTGCACAGATTTTTATTTTTGTAATAAAAGTTTTGCATTTCACGGAATTTCTTAGTTTTTTCGTGCGTAGAAGGTATAGTTACTTAGGTAGGTGTGGTGGGTAAAAAAAAGTTTGGGAATAGATTTTAAATGTGGAAAAAATGAAGAAGAAAATTTACGAATCACAGAAAAGCTGACTTTTGCAGATAAATTCAAACCCTATCGATTCAGCATAAATTTTTTTATCACTTTGTTTATAAATTTCAAATAACAGGCCCAATAACACACATAGGTCGAGTCATTTCATTTCAAATTTACATTTCGATTTATTCTGCGTTTGGTGCTTATAAACCGTAATTATATCATCAATATACAGCATTTTATATTTACAAACTTAATTAATAAATCTTGTGAATAAAAATACTAAACCATTTGTAGTCGAAGAATACGTAATGATAATTACCTGGCGGAAGCGAAATATGGACCAAAATGAAGGTGGGATACGAAATCGTTGAGTGCAGATGCGGAATAATTAGTCACTTTTTGCCGATAAATTAGAATAACTATGGATTTTCTTAGTTTCTTGTAAGAATAAAAAAACAAATGGAAAAAAAAGTTTGCCGGTAAAAACAAAATCGGCAAAAAAGTTTGGTGGGTTGAAATAAAGTCGGCGAGAAATGTTAAACAGCTAGCAAGAATTTGATCACTTATAGCCTACTTATTTTTTACCGATATTATGATTTTATGATGATTCAGAAAAAGATATGATTTGATTGGGTAATCATTCTCCATTTAATTGACGCACAAAATTCCCATAGAAATGCTTTCCTTATCGGTATTTTAGCGTTTGTCCTGCATCTTGTCAAAACCAATAAAGATACAACTAACAATTTTCATCAGATTGCTTACACAATTGCTGATTGATTCCCACATAATGGAATCACTACATTCAATTAGTTTTAAGCGACTTCAAGATTGCCCTCGTAAAGTGCATTTGGTGTTGACCCAAGTGTTAACCAACTTTTTCAAACACATTTAAATTGTAGGTTTCTTTCTTGAATAAATATAATTCTAAAGAAAATTAAAGATTCATGTGAAATAGTTTGCTTCGCTTTTTTTGGCGAGAAGTGTAAATTTGATAGCATTTATTTTAACTGATGAGATTGTAATGAGTTAATGACATTACTGATTTCTTCAAACAAGGTCAAATATTAAATATTTCCATCAACGACCAACAGTCGATCTACCCTTTATCTGTGCCTGCTAAGGGTTCCATCATACGTGTACATCTTTTTGTTATAACTCATAGTTATTGTTACAGAAATCTATTGTTAAACAAATATCTTGTTTAGATATCAAGTATAATGCTTTCACCACTCGGTGCAAAACTTCACTTTAAACCAATCATACAGAAATTTTGTCATCAAACTTGTAGATATTAAAATGCTACAATTATCATATTAATCTGTCCTCCAGTAATTGCTGCGCATGTTTTAGTTCTTACCATAAGTGGATGTTCAGATAAAAATCCATGTTAGCTACTACCGCATGATTTAATTACTTGCAAACAAACGTTTAACATGTGATCTGATCAACAGAATATGGTGTCGGATTGAAATCAGGTGGAGTTATTGCGGTAGGCGTCTGATAATAGCAATGGTACATACCCGTTGGTGACCAATTATTTTTTAATAACTGATCCACTGGAGATCAAAACCGAAACGATTGAGATTTAGACTAGTTAACTGGGCTAATATGGGTCTACCAGTGTCTGTCGAGTAAGGTAGAATTCTAGGCTGAAAGAAGAGTTTTTATTTCAAAAAAAAGGCAGTAAAAAAGGCGGTATAGATAAAAACAAATAAATCCGTTGATCGAGAGGGGAAGAGTTGAATTTTGAATTCATGGAAAGTGTACACATAAGGTAATACAATTGCTGACACATCAAAAGAATAAAAAGTGTATTTGATGAGACGAACTGTTATGATTTTTTACAAACGTCTTTATTGATCTTTCCAGAGCAATGAGACAGGCGGTATAGTTTCTCTATAATCGAGGCTGTTAATCTAAAATACAAATCGACCATCCAATTTCTCTGGCGTGTTATAGGTTGGTCTAGTCGACTTAGTAAACATCAAGTCGGTGAAAGTTTCCCAGAATGGATTGTAATTAGAATTCATATTTCTCCCAGGTAACATTATAATAGCATCATTCAATACACTGTAGAACAAAAGAAACAGACAGTTCGACACATATCATTCTATTTTTGGAAAATGTCAATTAAAAACTTTCACTTACATTTTACTATAAGATAAGGGGTGTTAACCATAAAAAACTGTTCAAGCTAAATGAGTGTTACTCAAAAGTGTCAAAATTGCAAATTGTTATTAAATGAAGTGGATAAAGGAATAATTTGATTGTTCAACTGATAAACACATGAAATGAAACTTAAAGAGTATTGCACACATAAAGCTGGAGATTCATCAGCCTGATAATACATATCGCATAGTTTCTCGGATATCACGTACGTAGGAAGAGAAAGATGTCTTCTTCCCGTCCGTTTTAAAATAATATAGAATGATTGTGACGACGGAAAACCTAGGGGAATTCCGACTTCCATCAGATTTGTTGGATTTGTATGCAAAGTCATCGGAATTTGTTAGGGTTTATCTACTATGATTTTAGATTTCTTGAAATCTCTGTTAGATTAATCAATTTATTTATACATTGTCAGGTTCACCTATAAATCTGCTGGATCGGGAATCAAATTTACAGCCAGGAATAATTCATAAAACCCTTTAAATGTAACAGTAATTAACGTTCATATTATACATTCACCACCTGGGGAATTTAGGATAATTCAGTTGAAATTTAAAATCTCACATGAATAATTTCCCCGTTCCCCGGGTCTTATTTGGACCCCTGATGTATGGCTTTGTCTTATTTTAATTCTTTACTGGGTTCTTAGCCCAAGCAAACAAACAAACAAACAAACAAACAAAACAGGCAAAAACAAATACAGGGACATTCTTTTGAGGCTGTGTACCGATCCTCGCAGACAAAGGGATGCATCCGATAACACTTGCTCACATACATAGAACGACAGATTGGTCAGATAGGGAACGCAATGCTCATTATAAGTGCAATACTAATGTGGTTGTCGCATTCTATTGTTCATAATAAGATTTGTATCTCCCTTTATACTCTTGCTGTTAGTGATTTCAAAATTTGATTTATTTCAATATTTATTTAACTTTAACTAATTAAAAAATAGTGAATTTAATTGTTACTGATTGAAATGATGCGTTGTGAACGAGAAAAGAGTTTAGAAGAATGTAAAAGAGGTTTTATGAAATGACAGTTTTTATATGAGAATATGAGAAGCAGGTAAGACGAATGGTGGTGTACTGCTAACTCTTGGAAATAATTGTAGAAAGTGTAAAGAACATTCTTAAATTGGGTTTATTATTGGTTACAACTGCAAAGTTCTCTGTTCGAGGTATTGATGAGTATTGATTAAAATATTTAGTTTATGAGTTAGCAAACCAATACTCTTCTGCGGATGTAAAAAAATCTCGAATCTCGAGTAAGATTCATTTGAAAGTATTCGACGAATAACTAACGAAAGAAAAATAGTCATAGAACATCGTCATTGCTAGGACTTTTTTGAGCCACAAGGTTCACTTTGAAGTTTTAATTCTTCATAGAAAAAATTCATTAGAAATAACGTTATAACTTTGGTTAATTATTATAAAAAGAAGGATCTAAGAACTCACGTAGATTAGTCTACTACGTTAAAGAATAATCCGCTTTTTACGATTGCAATAATGTTTTTAGAAAGTTAATGTAAATCAATCAAAGTGGCTAATATGGCTATAGTATGCCATGCATAAGACCAAAACGTTACTAATAAACTCAAATAAACTGTAAATTAGTGGAGTTATTTCGAAAAGCTGGTTATAAGCTGATTTAGATTTTAATCAAGACTCAATTAAGTCTTTTATTTGAAAATGAATGTATTGCATTTTGATATAAACTTACTATGAATAAGGAGATAAGGAAATGTTATAAAAATAATGGCAGACTAACCAAGAGAATCAAGCAAATATCAGAGCAAATATCGACACGAAAAGGTTATTTTTTCATCACCTAATTCAATGTTGAAAATAATTATTATCTTGAAACTTGCAATATCATTGATGGTGTACAAATATCTACCCATGGTATTGATCGAAGATGGAAAACAAAATCAAACTGCGTTGCATGGCAACAAGAGCAGAATAACGTATGACAAACTCAGCATAAGCTCTCGATTTAACTTCAACATAAGTTCAACAAGTACAACGTTTTCTACGAAGAAGGTAACAAAAGAGGTTCATTTAATCAATGTCACAGTGTTGGTCGAAACACAAACAAACTCCACGAGTACAGTCGTTCGAGTAACGAATGATATATTGAAGACAACGACTGTTTCGAATAAAGGAGTTGCCGTCAGGAAGTTATCATCTACGAAGTCTGTTACTAAAGACAATGGTCTTATACCAACGAAAGTTACTAATGTGCATACTAGACACACAGACATTGTATATAATCAAAGACTAAAAGCATCAGCAAAAACAAGTACCATAACTCCCTCAGCATTTTATTCCACGACTGTAGATAAAAAGAAAAATGATTTTGTAATTGGACCTAGTAGAACAACGAGGAGAACAGGTACTAATTTTAAAACAGTAGTTAAAACAATAACTAAGAATAACAAAAATCAAACAATGGACGCAATACTATCAACACCTAGAAACAATCAAACGAGCATTTATGAACTCCATGTGGGTAATACTAATAAATCGCTTGGTGATAAAAACAATAGATTGATAGAGAAAGAACTAAAGGTTCCAAATACAAGTAGAACAATTACAGAAGAAGTATTAGACGCTGTCGACTTACTGATGCGGAGAGATAAATCAAAGATCGATCCAGTCGAGTTAGAAAAACTAAAAGCTGAATTGAGACAGGTAAAAGAAGGAAAGTTTGTTGAAGTGAATGAGATGGATTTAAAAAAGAGTAAAAATATTTGCAACCATGCATGCAAGTATCGGAAGATGTTACGGAAGTTGCTAAAGAATAGATATAATGAGCCAAAATAGTATTGTATGTAAAATGAATTTTCCCCTTGTATTTAAAACTATTCTAGTATTCTAGCATGACAGAATTACCTGGAACTATACATATTGTACAGTCTTCTTTCTAGAGGGATTCTCTTTCATTGACATTGTAATTGTTTTTACCAGTTGACTAAATCTAAATCATTTTATGTAAATTTCAAATTCAGCATCGCGAAAAATACATTTTGATCTGGTAAGAGTTACTGTATGACGAAGTACTTTATATTTAAAAATATATTATGAAATTGGTAAAATTATGAAAAAATATTTTTTTTTCGCCATATCTCATTTCAATTCAATCAAAATGTTTTGAATATCTGAATTTTGGATTTTATAATTTCTCTTTTGTTTGCAAGTTAGCATTTTTATGTTTTATTTTTCAAAAAAGGATTCGAACTTGGCAAATATAAAAATATTTCAACAAGACTTAGTTGATATTCCTCATTATTTTCAATTCATTTATTTATGCATATTTAAAGTAAAAAAAGTCCATTTAGTGTTCTAGCCATCTACGAGGTTCCCCAATTCTGAAATTGGTACTGCAGGAAGACAGGAAGTACCTAAAGACAGAAAGTACCTAAAGAAAGGAAGTACCTAAAGGTACTTAAAGGTAAATAAAGGTCTGCTCTAATTTCCTGATCTATCTAGATTTTGATTATAATGTACTTTTTTGGTTAAATCGATGTAAATTTTGTAGAGTATTGTTGTATTCATATTTATATATATATATTTATATTAGTTATTTTTGAATAAGACACTTTTTATTCTTTATGAGAAATAGCCTCGGCTTTAAACCCTCGATATTTCTTAAATCGACCCAATTAAACCCTCATAATTGCTGACCAGTATCTTATACATTTGATAATACCATTTGGTGAAAAAATATCATAAACTGGAGGGTTTTTTGTCTTTCTTGTATTGATCAATTTATTTCAGGTCAGTCTGAAACCAGCACTGAATTCCTCCACATTTCCTGCCGTCTGAGATTAATAAAATAAAAAAATGTAGCTCGAGTACTGTATTGAAGAAAGGTTAATTTGTTTTCAGTTGTTTGTAAAATTCTAGATCACTTCACAGATCACTTTTAGTATGCAGGTTTACAACACGTCCCAAGTTACGTTAATTAGGCCAGCTCTGGGATGGAGACACAAGATGAGGCGCCAATGAAGTCCTCTTGCGCAAGTGCGTCTTTAATGAATATGTTAATTACCTATACCCTATTTCGAAAGCATTCTGTCTAATTGAGTATGTGAAATCCACCTAGGTGTGTTCAGGATAGGATAGCATTCCCGGTATAATAAGGTTAGGTAGGTTATTCACTTTTTGATGAAACAGCAATGCATAACATAACATTTATGTACCTAATATACAGGGTATAGTTTCGTCAGGTAGCACAGTAGTTTGTCTAGTATAACGAGGCATAGAACATGAATGAATGCGGGGCCTTTATTTTCTTTTTGAACAATTTGTTGACGGCAAAAACATCTCAACAAAGTTATTCTCACCTATATAGAGGTATTTGTTTCATATTTTTCACGTAAGTGCAGGGCCTTGCATCTTCCCAAAAGTGCAAGGCTTAGGCTATGTGTAGACTATGGCCGGCTTGTCCCCCCCTGCCACCACAATCGAGTAACTGATGACTTGAACCCAGACATTCACCGGTAAAAAGAATTGCATTGCCAAAAGACAACTAAAATATCTTGAAATTTTTAAAGAAAGAAGAAAATAGAATTAGAATTAATTAGAATTAATTAGAATTTACTTTTTAAGATACGTATGGAAGTGAATTTGTTTCGTTTCCAAGAAGCCTTCGTGACATGATATGCATAAAAAAGTGGTAGAATCGGTGTCTGTGACAAAAACTATAGCTTAAATGCATATTAAAGCAATACTTTGATCTCTAATGCTAACAATAATTCAAAGGATTATCGTCTTATATTTGCTTGTAAGAATATCTGTTCTTTGTGAACGCTGCTCGCGTGCTTGAACACTTTTTAACATGTCATTCGTGGGAATTAATTTGATTTTCACGCTGAAGCAATGGAGATTGTGTTGTTTCATACAACCATACGCAAGAAAACCGAATTGTGCTTTTACAAGATACTTTTTCTGGACATTATAATAGCAATTATCGCTGTTAGTATCAGCGTCATCTAGGATAGTTTTCTAGATATAATAATTGTGCCATTATTCTTGGAAAAATACATTACAAGTAAAATGAGTAAGGCGAGAACCATAACGAGGTTTATACTGTTATATGGTATACTTAATTTCTTTTGCAACACTGTCCAAATAGAAGAAGTGATCGAGTTACTTAGTTCTGAAAAGAATAAGTGAGAATATTTTAAAGCTTCAAAACTGGTAAATCATCGGTTTGATCATCTTTTACTATTCTTGCAACATGGTGAGGTGCTGTAATAGGTTATGCTCGTATCCATGTAATTTATCTTTAGCCCAAGCCCTTCTTTAACAAACATGCTCGATGGGCCATGGCCCAATCACCATTATTTTTATGCTTAAGAAGTGGTCAAAATGACTGATGTTATTTTTTAACATGTTTTGATGACTCCCTTGGTTCAAAAGCACATTTTTCCTATACAAAGACTCATTGAAAGGCACACAATTGAGGGACCGAAGAATGTGGTATTTATTTACAAAAGATTTTTTGATGACGTTATCAAATTTTGAGCGTCTTTAAATAGAGAAGGGCAAAGGTTTTGACCTTTGTTTGTCTAATTCTAATGAGATCTTTAACATATCAAAGAATCAAATTTTAGTACAGTTTCCTTTCGACACCGCTTAACCATGGTGGGCAGCATTTTTGGAAAAGTTAAATCTTCACATTCAGAAACTCATGTAAAAGACCGTCAAACGTTTTTACTAGACCATAAGGTTGAAAATAAAAGATAATTGCCCGCTCCCAGTACACAATCCTTTAAAAGGCGCTGCTTTAGCCTATAGGAATATATTTCAGTTTCAATAGGATTATCTCGTTTTTCTTTTGCTAAAAGTTAGTCCAGGCACTCAACATCAATATGTGCCACATTGATACTGTTGAATATTTGGAATACCACAAACTATTTAGGTCCACCCGGATGTTCAAAATAATTTAAGGCAAAATCAGCAAAGTTCGATGTACTAAAAATGTAATAGCTCACAAAAGGTTTTGTAGCAAGATATCAGAATTGTATCTGACAAGGTAGGTTAAAACCCATAGTTTCATATCTGTCTGGCATTAGCATGTTTTTGGTTATGGACTTTAAACTGGTCAGAATTTAACAATAAAATGAAAATTGCTAATTCTTACGATTTGATGACCCAATGAACCTGCCATTTTTCTTGCCTAAAGAATATTTGAGTAGCTTGTGAAAATTAGTCTTTGTCATGAGACGCGCGCGTCGCGCTCGTTTGCGTACACACGCCATCGCGCACGTGAATTGCTAAAAACATTTTTTTTTAATGACATCAAACCTGGTATTGGGTGCTAACACTGAGACAAGATAAAAGTTTATTTATAGCCTTGAAACAGGTCAACTTCAATTTATTCTAGTAAACGGATCGCGCAGGTAACTGAATATCGCGCATGGTGGCTAATTTACGCGCGTGATTTATCGCTCTGCTGAGCAATGTTCCCGTCAAAGACAAAATACATACGAAAAGAATAGGTCACAAATCCAAAAAGTCTGATTATGACCATTATTCTTCAAGCTGATAACTCATTGCTATTTATCAACATAAGATACGGAATAGACAGCCCTGGGTCGTGCCACCGTGTATTCAATCTAAAAAATCATAAAAACAAGGTGAAGAAACTCTCGATGATAATCATCGAAAGGAATTTTTTATTTAGAAGAAATATTACTGAAATAACGGCTATACATACATTATCATACAATCATCATTATTGTCCATCACGGCTGGGAAAAAAGTAAAAAGCTTTCTCTGGAATATGAAAAAATGTACGAAATTTTAAAGAACATCCTCTTTAAAGCAGAAATATTGGAAAGTATGTTCTTTTAGTCTTTGACATGGTTATTATTGATGAAAAGAATCATGATCGACGGATTGGTTTTCGAAATAAAGGGGAAAAACAAATTGTCATGTAGCTCTCTAGTTTCGTAATATCAAAAACGCTATCACGAAACTTATATCATTTCTTGAACCCCTACACGTATACCTGCAACCAAACCATTTTTTTCGATTTTTCGATTATTCTTTCTCGTTTTAACAGTTTTATGGGGGTTGTAACAAAAGCATTGTGGGTGATGTCAAATATTAACATAGCGTAATGAAAAATTGAAATTGTTTTGTCCACTATGAACTTTCCATTTTATTCACTCTTGACTCTTGACTCATAAATTATATGTTGATAGAATTTTTGTAAAACAAAAGACGTAACAACGTAACAAGGAGCAATTATTATGATTGCACTCACGGCATTCTCGGATTGCTGCCTGTTCGATTAGCTTATAAATATTATCATGTTATCAGTTTTGACAAAAACGTGCATACTTTTGGAGTAACCAATCTGATTATTGATGATGTAATGTTTAATCCGTTAATTTCGACAGATGTTGCCATAGTTTTAAAAAATTCTTGTGAAAATGGTCGAAAACTAGAGATCTATATCAACTTTTAGTCAGGCATTGTATAATTTCATACACAGATATACAGAATCAAAAGCAATGTTGACAGTTTGTTTGTCTTGTGCGATAAGTATTTTGACAAACTACTTTTGTATTGATATCACACTGCGCTTCTTGAGGCAACAGCTTCTGTCTCGAGGTTTGGCACGTAGTGGGATGCATTGTCATACTTTGGTTTTGTAGACGTCAAGTATGGTGCATTGACGATCTGGTCGATGTAAGACAATAATTCTTTATCTGAAACTTGCAAAATATGACACTTTATCTTCTTTCTACCCATTTCGTTTATGAATCAGTCAAGATGATAAGGTGGACCATGGCTTACTTAATGTTAAGACATGTGACAAAAATATTCGATTACGATGCGTTTCTCGGAATGAATTTTTAATTTTGCCAATATCATGAAAACAGAGCAAAACACATTGTCGGCGATGGTAACATTGATATTTGAGTATTTCTCGGGATGAATCAACTCTGCATTTAGGCGCATGTAGATTAGGTATGCACTTATGATGGAACATTATTACCCGGCCATTTTTACAAAAGGTTAGGACGGCAATATTGAGGCTTCTGATTGGATAAAAATTACGTCATTGCCAGTTAGTAAATACCCGGCAAGACCGGACATCGATGCCTCTACAGTGTTTTTTCGTTGTAAACAAAAACAAAAACAAATTAAAGGTTTCATTTTCGATATCAAGAAAAGGAATCGCTGGTGCTTTCTTTTATTGACGATTCTTCAGATTCGGAATAAACTTCTTTGTATTTGTTTATATTTATATTCTGTTTTGTTATATTTTCGTGTTGCTCTTTTCTATTTATTCGAGTGCATAACATCATTTGCATTTTATTTACTGTTTACGAAATATTGTACAAATATGTTTGGTTAATCATTTTTTTTCAATCAATTATTTTTCTATTTATTCAGTTATCTCTTCAGTCACCAGAAAAATGAATCCAAAAAAACTCACTCACTTCAACTCAACAATAAAATTTGAATTTTGGGTTGTTTTACATCCTGATTCGAATCAAGAAAATCGAACGCAGAAATTATTGAAAGGGAATAGAACAAAAAAGAATAAAAATTATTTTAAAGAAAAATACATCAAAGGGGGAGTGTTGGCCGGGTAATAAACAGGATACTAAATGTTTTCCAAAACATTTAGTATCCCATTAGTCTTGCAAAGCCGTTATAGGGCTAATCGAAGCCATGACTGAAGTCCAATCTAGTATTTCGTCAGGTACCAACTGATTACCCAATTTTCCTCACGTGGCATTATTGGACCCGGCTCACATCGTATAATGTTATTAGAAATATCACTGACTTGACGTCTAGTTAAATTTAACCTGACCAGTCTCGACTTTAGGGAGAGCGATTAGTAAAACGACTGGTTAGATCGACTAGTTAAATATTTGGACTGGTTAAATTTAACTAGTCCGATTTAACTAGACGTTTTACCGAATTCACACAGACTAGTTAAATGCATCTAGTTACATTTAACTAGTCCGATTTAACTACCTTATTCCTTAAAATTAACGCTCCAGGTAATTAACGCGAAAATGGATTTTTTTCGCGTTAATTTTAGGGCCCTT
>JAUKPT010002639.1:0-12988 GCA_032273505.1 Nanomia bijuga
CCACTTCCAACACCTTGATAGTTCTCCACCAATTCCATCATTTCTGTTGCTGATTCCTCCAAACAATCGTCCAAATCAGGAGTAACGTACAAACTCTTATCTAAATCTGTAGCAATATAAATACTAACAGGATCGGTATGCAAAACAATTGAAGGTTCTGTTTTCAGTTCTGGATCACAACCTTCATGAAATATGACATGTCCTGCCCATTTTTCCATTGTTTTCAGGTTTTGGGACCGTCATTTATGGATTCCACGTATCTTTTTAGGTATCCGTACCAAATTTTAGCTTGATTAGACAACTTTCATTTTTGGGGGGTGTGGGTCACTTTGAGGGGCAGTCTGTCTGTCGGTCGGTTGGTGACGTCATTGTTATAAACGTGTCACAATTTCCTAACCCTAATTTTAGCCCTTCCTTACCTTGTTAGGGTTGGTTGGGGTGGGTTGATATCCTCAAAAAAGTGAGGCAGATGCCGCCTTTCCACACTACTCGCTAGTAGTTGAACCAGGTCAAATACATTTATCTTAAACGTTTAAAAACTGAAGTTCAAAATTAATAAAATTTTCCTAGGTAGAAATTTTCGGAAACATTAATAAGTGTGTGAGGGTGAGTCTATTCCGAACGTCAGAGTAAGATAAGCCAATCCTGCATAAGGTCATTAATTAATCAGGAACAGATTTGGCATATTTCAATAAGACTAAAAACCCTTGCTCTAATCTTAGTCGGTTTAGACGTTATTCAAAAAAGACTTCGCTGCAATTTTTGCACCCCTGTTCCTACTTATTTTTATCAATGACCTCTTTGGGTTTTCTTAATATTAAGAAAACCCTAAGCGGTCATTAATAACAGTAATAATAACAGAAATAACGAAATAGAATATATCTTTTTCATCTTTTATATCTATTCAATATACTAATTTCAAACGGCTGTTAAAAGTATTTTGCATCTTTTGTAATGATACAAGGACCATCAGCAATATCAATATTATCATTTTCATCTCCATCATGTACAAAATGCGCAACGTGATATTTTTAATTTTAATTTCACATCAAATATCATAAGAGCAGATCTTTTGATCCCTGTTTATATTTTCAGTTAGCTTTTACGGAAGCAGCGATAATACTTTGAAATCTTATCCTGTCACTATATAGATTTAACGTTTATCGAAGTACTGACCTGAGAACTTGAACTTGGTCACAAAGAAATATGAATGGTAGTCAGGGCTTAGACACCGTCATTGACTTTTTCTTATTTTTCATTTTTCTCCTTATAATGAATGCGAAGAGTTAAGCTTGAATCATCTTATTCATAATTAGATATACTTGATTACATTGCACAAATGTTTATAAGTCAAGCCACTACCACAATTACTCTCACATTGTTTGGTTCGACCCGGTTGACTTGTCAAAACGAGGGTCAAAAGGGTCAAAATATGCCCATTTCTAGAAAAATTGAATATTATCGGCTGTAAAATTGCATACATACATCAAATCATATTAGCAAACTAACCGTTGCACAGATTTGAAATAGAGAATTGTTAATGGCCTATTTTAGAGGTCTTTGGGGGATCTACATCTACACATGAAATTGCATTGGCAAATTAACTGTTAGGCCAAACATAGGGGTCAACTTAGGAGAAGCGGGGATCAAAAGGGTCAAAGTGTACCCATTTCTAGAAAAAGTGTTAATTAAGGAGTAGAAAACTGCATATTATAAAATGAATTAGATGCTATAATAAGCGAAGTACAGACAAATCATTGTTGCATTTACTCTTCTGAATACTTGAAAAATGCATTTTTTCGGTTTAATTTTCATTTTATACTTCTTAAAAATGTCAGATGGTTCTGGATTTTGGATGAAAAACTGCATATATACTTACAAAATTGGGATACTAATTGGTGTATCAATTTAAATACAAACATTGTTTAGGGGGGTTGGGGGTCAAATGGGTATCCCAGTTTTCTAGCCCTTAATTTAGACTTTTTCTAGAAATGTGTACACTTTGATTCTCTTGACCCCCGCTTTTCCCCCTAAAGACCCCTAAATTGGGCCATTGTGATTTGATGTATATATGCAAATTTCCAGCCAATGATATTTATTTTTAATAGGAATGCGCACATTTTGACCCTTTTCACCCTCGTTTCTCGCCTTAAAGTCCCCCTCATTGGGCTAGATTTTGCCAATTTTTCTCCCAATGTTATTTGATGTATATATGCAAATTTACACCTATAATATCGATTTCTTCTAGAAATTGGCATATATTGACCCCTTTGACTCCCTTTTTCTCCCCGAAGACCACCAAATTGCGCTATTAACAATGGGTTTTCTCAATTTGATATAAAAAAATTTTCCAAATGTTATTTGATGTGCCTATAATATTCATTTTTTCTTGAAATGAGCATATGTTGACCCCATTGACCCCGTTTGCTCCCGAAGACCCCCAAGTTGAGCAAATAGCAATTAGTTTAAAAATTATGTTTCCGATTGATTTACTATAAAAAAACTTATTACAACTCCAAGCACATATTTAATAAGAGCAAAAGATGATCATGTTAGAAGGGATGTATATATAACATGTCCAATTGGTTCTCAGTAAAAAAAACAATAGAAGGTCTTTATTTCTTTAAGAAACCTAATTTTGCGGCAACTCCACAGGGTTTTCTATTGTTTAACAGTAGAAACAAAACAAAACTTTCAAAATAGGCGAGCCCCATGCATTCAGACCGTGATATTTGGCATCGATTGTCCTTATGATATCCATGATCAAACACGGACTACTATATTACCCGGACAGGAAAAGTCAAAACTTTTACAAAAATTAACATTCTTTAAATTACAATAACTCAAGAACAAATTGATATTTTAACAACTGAGACCAATTAACATTTGTTCATACTATATCTTAGCCCAAATCCCCGTTTTTGGGCCCAAATTGAGCCTAAAATAGCAAATTTTGATATAGAATCGATAGTTAAAGGTAGAAAAGTCATCTATACATGGTAATATCGAGTTTTCATAATAGTAAAACATAGATGGGAAACATTTGATATCAAGTATCATTCATTCGATGCTAAATTTGGGCCCATATCCCCGTTTTTGGTCTCAAATTAGGCCAAAAATAGCATATTACAATAAAAATCGATGATCAAAAGCTAAAAAGTAATCTAGACATGATATAATTGAGACATATTTTGAGACCAATCATTGGTCCAATTCTATATTTGGGCCCAAATTCTTGTTTTTAAGCCCAAATTGGAATGACTTTTCAGCTTTAATTCATCGCCTTTTATTGAAATATGCTATTTTTGGGCCAATTTTGGCCCCAAAAAAGGGGCCCAAATTTAGCAGTGGACAAATTATGATTAATCTCAAATGTGTCACAACTATGTCACGCTATTATAAGAATTTAATATTACCATGTATAGATGACTTTTCAGCTTTAATTCATCGAATTTTTTTGAAATAATTGATTCACTTATAAAAAAACTCAATATTACCATGTATAGATGACTTTTCAGCTTTAATTCATCGACTTTTATTGAAATATGATTCACTTATAAAAAAAACTCAATATTCCATGTATAGATGAATTTTCAGTCTTAATTCATCGACTTTTATTGAAATATACTATTTTTGGACCAATTTGAGCCGAAAAGAGGGATTTCGGCCCAAATTTAGCATTGGACAGATTATGATTGACTCAAATG
Source organism: Nanomia bijuga (assembly GCA_032273505.1). Classification (NCBI taxonomy): domain Eukaryota; kingdom Metazoa; phylum Cnidaria; class Hydrozoa; order Siphonophorae; family Agalmatidae; genus Nanomia; species Nanomia bijuga. The sequence continues at coordinate 3,708 of JAUKPT010002639.1, forward strand.
AAACACAACTATGATTCACTAATAAAGAAATTCAATATTACCATGTATAGATGACTTTTAAGCTTCATATCATCGACTTTTATTGAAATTTGCTATTTTTGGGCCAATTTGAGCCCAAAAACGGGGATTTGGGCTAAAATATAGTATGAACAAATGTTGATTGGTCTCAGTTGTGTCACAAATATGTCTTACTATTATTACAACCCAATAATATTATTTCTAGATGTCTTTTGAGCTTCAAAATATTGATTTTTATGGAAATATGATATTTTAGGCCGACTTTGGGCCCAAAAACGAGGATTTGGGCCCTAAAATTGAGTTCGATTATTAAAAATTGAATTTACATATGTTTATATAGGTTGTCTTTACTGGTTCTTGCATACAGAATTTTCTCATTTCTTCATTATCGAGTTTTTCCAAATGTTTGGTAATATTTCGGAATAACCTTTTTACCCCTTAATTTCATTTTTGAAAAAAATTCTTCAACTTGTTCTTATTAAACATTAAATTGTCTTTCATTTGCAAAAATAATTATCTTAAAATATCAATTTGTTCTTGAGTAATTGTAATTTGAAGAATGACCTACGTTAATTTTTGTTAAGGTTTTGACATTTCATGTCCGGGTAATATAGTAGTCCGTGGATCAACTGACAAAGAAATTACATAACTCATGTGATAAATAAGTTATAAACGCGCGCGCAAAATAAAAATGTCGACCATGCGAACGACAACAAACAGAGTTAATTTACAAACTCGTTTTCATATGTGCGGTGTAAATAAGCTTATGTTTGGCTGTGAGATTTGATGCAATCGATGAAAATAGAGCGAGATTTTTCTTGAAAAAGGTGTTCAGGCAATGCTTATAAAAAGACAGTATAATGTTGTTCGTATTGGTTCATTTTTATTGGAATTAATGTGTCGATATTATCTATTAATGCTGCTAAAGTAAAGAGCTATAACTGTTTTGAGTATTGGATAGAGAGAAGATTTATACAGGATTCATAAAATAAAATGTTTTTGATTTGGAGTTGGTCCATGGTGTCACAAATCAGAAAAAAAGTAAGTGCCGTTTCTACCTGTATGTGAGGAAAAGTTGCATTTTTAAAAGAAAAAAAATCTACTTAAAAATTGAATTTAGTGTCATGTGTTTTCAGGAAATCTCAACATAACATAGAATAATATTCTCACATTAAAATATTATTTTTTACACAACTGCCTGGATTTTGTTACACATTTGAAAACATGGTGCCTTTTCAACCTGTAGTTACTGTAAGTATTTTCTCATTATTTAATATATATGCTAAAAGTCTTATGAATTCCTCTGAAATTTGGTTGTTTAATTTAGATCAGAACCCACTTTGCGTAAAAATGTTGCAGCAGCATTTACGCCATGTTTTTGAAAGCCATGTCCTATTTCATTATAATTAAATAAATAAATAAAATAAATGATGAATAATCTCTAGTATGCTTTTATTACCAATTTAGACTAAGAACGATTTCCAGCCACATGACATAATATGATATAATACAAACGTAGACAATGAGAACAGGATTTTCTTTTGTTGGTATGTCTTGTTTCTAACTATTCAATGGTTTTAAGTCCCACCGAATAATTCAAGTAAGTGATATATTTGCTTCGATTTACAATACAAAGTGAAAAGATAGCTCAAATTTTCTTTGTTAAGATTTCTTAGGAGCATCCCTTTAAGATTTGGAAAGATAAAGGTAAGTCCACGAGTAAAAAGTATTGTAATGATTGAATAGCACCAACACTATCAAACCTTCCCTTCCAAATAACACGGGTCGTTGGCTTTTATTAAAAAAAAATATAAAATATAAAATATAAATAAATGTTCGTTTGAGTAGAGATTCTATCCATTTCGCAAAATGACGGCCGCCATTTCGTATAATGCTAGTCATTTCGAAAATTCAAGATGACGATATTCTTAGCACATTCTTAACTTTTTGTCAAATTTCATCTTTGATATTTTTATAAAGTATATTCTTATAAAACAACTTGGTATAGTTGTTCTGGAATAAAAATTAGACTGTAAATAAGTCAGGTGCACCTATGATATGTGAGGAAAATTGGGCTGTTATTTCATTTTTGGGCTTAAAAATGGCAAGACCTTTTCCTTCTTTGTATTTTATTCATGATGACCGTGTAATTCCATTGCTTAAACATACTCTAAAACATCGTTCTAGACAACGAAATTTTTAAAATTTTCTCTATGGCCCAACCATGGTGAGCGACAGTTTTTTTAAACTTATTTTCCCCCTCATTAAATTTGACCCATGCATTTGGTAATCTGACAAAGAAGTTGGTGAGACTTCAAGTACGATATCGATTAGCCCGATAAAGAAATACATAAGTCAAACCTCACTTCACCTAAACAAACAGACACAAAATAAATACACATACAACTTATATGCTTCTTGAGATTGAGAAATAAATACACAGGCTTGCTGTTCTACAATAAACGTTCTTTTCAAAAATTCAAAATACAGGTGAATGCACCACCCTCTGTGCAGTAATAAAGAATACAAAGGAAATACTGCGATAAAATTACATTACCTACTAAAGAACACGGTATTACTAAAAGTTAGCTTACAGATTAATCTCACAGTGGTTTCTCACTTGGGTTTAATATATGGATATAATTGTCAATTGATGGATGGGAGGAGGAATGTGCATCGGGATGCAACAATAATCTCAATAAGCAGATGCATTATGCATTGGGTTAAATTTGCAGATTAGTTGTTAATGTGGTTTTTATGTATAGTTTATAGTTTTGCCTGGAAAAGTAAATGTTTTGTAATGATAGACGAATAATACAGACTTTTATGGAGTATTTTAAACATTTTTTTCTACACGACGTTCTGTATAAGTAAACAATACTCAAATTTGAAATATTAGGAAGCAATTCATTTTGAAATAAAAAACTAGAATACAATTTTCATACAATTCATCATATCTTTTTAAGCAACTCCAGCATTGTGAGTATTGAGCAAGTTTCTAAGCTGCTTAGAAAATAAATTGCATACATTTAACTATTTGAACTGTTTGGTAGGTTACAACAATTTAATTATTAGTGGATATAAAGTTGTTTAGACGATAATGGTGGTATAATAGATGTAACTGACAAAGATGAAATGTATTGTCAATATTTTTAAACTCTGCTAGCACTTTCTATCGAAAATAATATGGAATATACACTTAGATATGCATATCTTTGCACCACATTGTGGTTAATATAATCACAAAGATTAAGTTTAGCTGAAAGGAATTTTGGTGGATTCCCCAAATCCGATGCAAAAACCTTTTTACGGAGTCGATTCTTGCGTGTTAGGCAATATTGGCTGATCTCAGAGAAAATTGGTCTCTTCCCCAAAATTTGCAAGAATTGCGTTTCACAAAAATTTCTTTTTTTTAGATAATAGCTGTCAATTTCACCATTGAAAAAATGAATAAATCAGTCGTTATTTTTTCAGTTATTTGCTTATTTCTTTTTTTTCCGTCTTACATTTTTCTTTACAAACATCTCCAAAATAATTTTATATTTGAACCGTACTTTCGACAAATATCAGACACCAAACCGTATAATAAAAGTCATTGCCCAAAGCTACAGAAACTAAAGGGTATACTTTTAGCGGTCAACTATAATTTCCCTCACTATGCTTCAATTCCTCTTCTACAAAAGTTTTATGAACCAATATTCGGAAAAGTCGTGTTTTGTGGAGATTCACAATATTCTCAAGATGTTATCACGATAAATGAACACCATGGTTTCCTAGGTTACGAGTGTGTGGCAGCTGCAATCCGACTTTACCCTGGCTATAGCGGGTATCTCCATATTAACGATGACGTCATTTTAAACTGGTGGAATATCTTAAAATTTGATCAGAAGAAAATATGGACTGGAAGTAAGATAGAATATAAAACTGGCCATATTTTCGATGAGCTCCGCCTACCATCTTGGCACTGGTGGAAGACGGTGCATGCTGCGCACTTATGCGAAAATGCATTTGAACAAGTAATAGATTACTCGCGAACAAAAGAGGGAATAAAACTCAAATTTCCACAACTGCTGAAACGATACTACAAGAATACAGGAGACAGGAAGTTATGTGTACATGCATGGGGTGATGTATTTTACATTCCTAAAAAATACGCAAAATTGTACGAAAAACTATCGGAAATTTACAGAGACAACAATGTATTTCTTGAAGTTGCAGTTCCAGGGATACTCGCATTTCTTCTTACACGTAGAAACCAGGTGAATATGGACGGTTTATACTTGAACGAGAAATATGGTTATTCGCCAAGCTACTTATCTGGTGAAGCATTTTTCGAGACTTACACGTTTGATTTGACTTTTTCACATCCACTGAAATTGAACGGACAGAAACAAGCGACTACGTGGAATTTTGTGAAAAATATCATCATGGCGTATGGAGAAAATATCAAACGTTATTGTTTAAAATAGAAATAAGAATATATTTTACTATAAATATTGTATTTGTCTTGTTTTCGTAAATTCTCTTGCCACATTGGGCCGATACGGGTGATCATAATACCCTTACTAAAGAGGCTGGAATTTCTTTTTTATTGTCATCTTCTAGGAACAAATGGTATGCGATTTATAACCGGAAAAGAAAGACAGATGTTTTTGAGGAAAGATTATTTGCATAGAAATATGTAAAAATAAAGTTCAATTAAATTTCAAAAATCCATTAGCAGTTTAATAGTTATTTTGTCTTAACCCTATTTAGGTTAGGCTTTTTGAGAAACGTAAAGAGTAAGGTTGGGGTAAACCTCTTAACCTTAACTTTGAAACTCAATCATCAAAGTGCTAATTATTTTTTGACATCTGCATTTTTGCATGCAATTTGTGGCCCCAAACTGCAGGTTTTTTATAATTATTGGTAAAAATACATCAAATGATTACATCAAAATATATGAAAATCGTATTGATCTCAACAATACTCCCCTGAAAACTTTATGGATGGCTAAATAGATTAATTTTTTCAGTAATGTGTAAAAGCAGGCTTTCAATGTACATCTGTAAGCTTTTATTCATATGATTGAGACAACATCTTTTTATTCTAGATTGATAGAGACCTATCTAGAATCATCTTTATGAAGAAAAATATCTTTTCGCATTAGCTTAAGTCCCTAAGAATTAGTTCAATGAAATGCTAGGACATAATTTTTGGAATATTCTTTAATTTCTCTGCATGAAAAACGCCTGTTTTAGGAATTGATATTTTCGGCTGGTTAAAATAAGAAAGTACAAAAAAACTATTATTCATAAATTGGTTTCTCCTAGAAACATCGAAAGCAAAAAGAAAATTAATAAAAATGAATGTAGTTTTTTAAGCTTTTCTCTGTTATTTCTTCTATTACACTCATTCAAAGTCACTTTGATAAAAAAGAAGTGAACCTTTTTATTTCTATATGAGAGTTTATATATTAGAGAATATTCCATATCATCGGAACTTCGATACATCGAGCTAAAGCTAACGTGTTAAACTCGCTAACACCGCTATCCGCAAAAAGTGATAATTTATTGGATAATTATAGATTTTGCTGAATTCCGCAGTTCCAAGATAAAGACCTCAAAAAACTTCTCTCTAAAGGACCATCATTTATTCCGACTCCAAGCACTGCAAATTGGGACCAACTTTACCAGGATTATGAACGATTTGCAAACAGTGTAAGAAGAAAAATCTTCTTTCACCATTCAAAACAAGCAGCACCCACACATTCATCAGATGTCCCTCGACGACCATTGACATGGAAAGCCCCACGATCTAACATTCCAGAAGCAGAAGTCTTTCTCAAACTAGTAGAAAAAGATCTATTTGCTGATGTAAAACCAAAGAAAATCGTCTCAAATTTGTCAAAAGAAGAAAAGAAAGCATTACAGGAATGCAGAAAGATGCTTAACAACCCAGAAACCAACGACGTTATTCGTATTCAGGACAAAGGAAAAAAGTTTGTTATCGTAGACAAAAACAGATATTCAGAAAGCAGAACAACAAATTCAAAGATCTTCAATGGAACCTCTTGATGAGGATTTAACAAAACAAACAATTGCGAGGGTAGAAAAGTGGTGTACAAAATCGAAAGAAAGTGGTCATCTCTCAACCGAATGGGAGAACTACATTGTAAACCATGATGCAGCTGCAGCACGTAACAACCCACTCTACAAAACACACAAACCTGGAATGCCTGTTAGACTTCTTACATCTGGATGCAACTCTGCCACAGAAGGGATTTCGAAATATGTCGAAGTAAAATGTGCTCCTTTAGCCCAAAACCTGAGAAGCAGGATACGCGACACCAGTCACATGTTAGACATTATCGATGAACTAAACGAAAACGGCATTCCTGAAAATGCTGTCCTTGTCTCGCTAGATATCGAAAACATGTTCCCCTCGATCGACAACACACGTGGAATGGAAACAATTCGACGAAGATTAGAGCGTGAACAGAACTTCCCACTACCAACAGAACACATCATCGAAGCCCTCGAAATCATCCTCACCTGCAACAACTCGATATTCAATGGAAAAACTATATACAGAAGAACGGAACAGCAACCGGAGCAAAGAACTCATGTTCTTACTCTGATCTGGCGCTGGAACCAATCGACAACGAAATCTTTCAAGCAATGACAACCACCTTCAAAGAAACCCACACCTACTACCGGTTCCGAGATGACTGCTTTGTAATATGGACCGGTGACAAGAACAATTTAAACAACTTTGTACAATTTGTCAACACTTTGGATCCATCACTCAACTTCACAGTTGAATTAGGTGGTACGAAATTAGTATTCCTCGATCTGATGATTCAAATCGAAGAGGGAATGCTGACCACAACTGTATACAGCAAACCCACAGATGGGCATTTGTACCTGAATAACGTTTCCTGTCACCCAAAAAACACTAAACGAGCAGTCCAATATGGAACTGCCCTAAGACTTCGAAGAATATGCTCATCAGATTCAGAATATGAGCAGAAAGCAAAACAGTACAAGGCATATTTAGCGTCATGTGGTCACAACCCAAACGAAATTAGCGAAATTTTCAACAAGGTGAAAGAAATCCCACGAGATAGGGCAAGGACAAAAAACACAACGAAAATAAAACAAGACCAAAAAAGACACAGATTCTTCACAAAATTTAACCCTCATCACCCTAACATCCACCAAATAATCTCCAAAAATGAAAACATTCTTAGGACTAGCCCAACTCTGGAACAGATCTTCCCACAAGGTTCGTTTCAAGTTGTTAACAAAAGGGAGAAAAATTTAAAAGAACTAGTTTCTAGAGCGGATCCCTACACAACGAAACCCCAAATTGATGGTAAATACTCAACGTGCAATCGAAGGTGTTTTTCCTGCAACACATTTGCTGGAGAATGCACTGAATTCAAATGTAATGCTACAGGTCGAACATTCAAGCTTGCAAAACACATGAACTGCAACACTCCAAATATTATCTATTTAGCAGAATGCAGAAAATGCAAACTTCAAGGGGTAGGATCAACAATTAAATGGAAACCTCGTTTAAGTAATTACAAGTCCTGGGTCAAAAAGGGAATCAGACAGTGTAGAATTGGTAACCATTTCATAGGCAATGCAATTTGTAGGGGACCAGACACTACTCCCTGGGCTAATATGAAATTTACAATTATTGATTGCTTGGACAATAGCGAAAACCTTTCGCTGGAACAAATTGACGATGAACTTCTTAAAAAAGAAAAAATGTGGATACGCAAACTTCTCACGTACCACCATGGGTTAAACTCTTCACATGACCTGAATAGGAAAGAAAGGGCAGAAAGAGAAAAACTTAATTAGATAAGGACTTATTTTTAGAAAGATTTTTTTAGACAGATATTTAGTCATATCTATCTTAAGGGTTCTTTCAGATGTTTGTATATTTATATGCTATTTTATTTCTATTTTAGTGATAAAAAAAGTTTTTAGTACAGATTACGTCCTGCTTGATCAGGACGAAATATCAAGAACAACAAGTAAAGAACGTAGACTTATGTTTGATCCCCCTCCCCCTGTGTTTAAAAAAAAAAAAATATTTATATATATATATATATATATCTTGATCAAAAAACATAATGGCAAGTATGATAACAGTTTACAATAAACTAGTAACATTCACACAACTTCATAAAACGTCTTATTATTAGAAACATAGTTTAGTTAATATGATCGAAATATTCGATATTTCAGTGAAATCGCAGGTATTACCTTTTGTCTGTTAAGCAATAACCTCAACGTCTTAACTTACGACCGTGATTACAACAACATCGTTCTACTTTCTACGTTTTCTCGGGGAAAAAGCGCAAAATGCAGGGGGAGGAATGCCTCTTAAATCAATCTTATTTATTTATTCATATATTTATAACATAGGTGGCGATAGAACTCGTGGCGGCACCGAATACTTTCGTAAAAAGTCGACAGTTACTCGGCACCGAAGAACGACTGTTATCAATCGACCCGACCGAATTGGCGACCGTCGGAAACGAAGGACGAGTATCATGCGCCGAACGAGCATTATGAGGTTTCGTAGCAGCGGGAGACAGCGGAAGATTGGGGCGAGCAACAATTCTTTAGAAACGAATGTTTGATTGATTAAATATGACATCATAAAGATTCTAATTGGTTTATACGAACGTTTGGTTCGCAAATTATCGCTCGAATTGTGACATTTCAGATTTTACCAATAAGCTTGATGCTGTAATTTCTAACCAATCAAAAGGCTAAATCAAAAGATTGAAATAGCCAAATATTTACGTATGTTTCCATAGGATCTCAATAAATTTAGATTCGATGTAAATTTAAGAAAAATAAACAATTTTTAGTTCCATAGTGTGTATTTATAATTTTTACCATACTAGTTTCGGCACTACTTTTGCCTTCTCCAGTGGTCTCAGTAAAATGTTACAAAGTTAAAAAATACGTTTTGAAAAGTTACAATTTTGTTACCATAGGAACCGTAATTAAAATATAAAAAGATACAAAGTGGATATTTACAATAATAAAAATAAATAAATAATATTAAAGCCTATTAAATATATCAAAGCGAGTAAAAGTATGTGCTTAACTAATGTTTATTTCGAGGCGTAAGTGGACATCTCAAAAAGGTTTTTTATATTTATTAGCAGACAAATGTCTGTTAACCCTACTGCGACTGGGGGGGGTCAAAGTGACCCGAGGCACTATAAATGACTACAGATAAGCTAAACCGAC